>PISW01006894.1:85728-100223 GCA_004023785.1 Mungos mungo
GGTGAGGGGTCAGTGCCAGGGGTGAGGGGTCAGTGCCGGGTGAAGGACCAGTGTGGGGTGAGGGGCCAGTGTCGGGGAGGACCGTCCTTGCTGACTTTTCGGGGGGCGGATGGAGGAACCTCGGAGAGCAGCCGGGGGTCTCAGCAGTCAGCCCCCCTCCCGGGCCATGCAGCCACTGCTGAGCCCTGATCTGGGGTGGGTCTCTACTCTCCCCGTGCATCTATACCCTCACAGCCCTTGGGCTCCTGGGGACTCAGGATGGTCTCCACTGCCCTACTAGCCCCTGATGGCCAGGGGTGACCCGGGCCCAGACCGGAGATTCTCAGGAAGGCTTTGCAAAGGCCCCGGGACAGGGGGCCAAGCCCGGGGCCCCGCCCCTCCCTGGAATCGGGCAGGGAAGGCAGGAGGGACGCTTGCTGCCGACACAGGACCCCCCAGCAGGGCCCGGCCGCGCACCTACGCCCTTCAGGGCCGGGTGGATGGAGCTCCAGACGCCCACGCTGCCCTTGCGCAGCCTCTGGCCGATGGCGAACTCCAGGTGCAGCAGCGGGATGCCCTCCACCACCAGCAGGATGAGGAACGGGATCATAAAGGCCCCTGTGTGGGGAGAAGCAGCAGGGGGTCAGGGACGGCTCACGGGGTGGGGCACAGGGCCACCTCTGGGGACACAGGCTTTTGTGGAAAGCACCTGCAGAGACACAAACTTGGGAGGCTGCCCCCGCTGCCGCCAAGGCCGGGTGTATGTAAGCCCCCAGGGAATCAGGGGACCGGGGAGTGCGGGGAGGCAGGGTGCGAGGGTCAGAGGGGAGAGGTCACGGGAGCGGGGGGTTCAGACACCCACCCGGGGTCCTCGATCTGAGCCCCGGGGGGCTGGCTGGGGTACACTGAGGACCCCTGAAGGCCTGGCGGGCCCTCGCCCAGAGCCGAGGACACACGAGGGGATGCAGGGACAGCCCCCCAAGGCCGCGGGCACCATGACCCGGCTGGCCCAGCTCAGGACAGCAGGTTGAGCCGGGAAATTAGCCCCTGGGCCGCTCCCTCCCGAGTGTGACCCCTAGGCCAGGCCGCAGCTGCGCTGCCAGGACTGCTGACCGGGGTCTGGACGCAATGTGGCCTCAGGACTGACCAGTGCATTCAGAGGGGGGGCGGGCACTCGGTCCCTCTCCCAGGGCGACCTCTGCCAGCGCCAGCCTATCTCCGCCTCTGCCCTGGGTTAGCTCTCTACCTCTTCCTTCTGCTCTGCAGGGCCCTCATGTCGGGAAGCACAGGCCCCCGGAGCCCAGCGGTGCTCCCCCTCCCAGCGGGCCGTCCTCCGACTGCGGCCTGGACTGCCCGAGCGGCCTCTCTCCCAGCGCGGGGCTCGAGGGTCAAGCCCCTTCGGATGCTGAGGTCAAAATTCCAAGAAAGCAAGGGACCTGGGCCACAACTGGGGGCATGGTACTCAATGGGACAATGACAGAAAATCAAGGAGGAAAGACAGGCACCGGGAACAGAAGACCCACCAGCTAGCGGGAGCCCCCTGGGTCTGGGGGCTCAGCTCAGGCCACAGGCTCACAGGCAGGGGCCACTAACACCCCAGTCAGGACCTGCTCACTGCGCTCCGTGTCCGTGAGGGTTAAGTTAAAACAAGAAAAGATTTGTCTCCCCCGTTTTCTTAGGGGATCGATTTGAAAGCCCCTGAGCAGGACACCTAGGGACTCAGGGGTTAAGGGTCCGACTCCAGCTCAGGTCAGCACCTCACTGTCTGTGAGTTTGAGCCCACGTCAGGCTTGCTGTCAGCACAGAGCCCACTTCGGATACGCTGCCCCTCTCTATTTCTGCCCCCCACCTCACATGCTCTATCTCTCAAAAAATAAACATTTTTGAAAAACTAAAAAAAAAAAAAAAGAAAAAGAAAACCTCTGAGCAAAATTACCAAGAAAACAAGTCCATTTGGGGACAAGGCTTCAAAATGTCCTTCAATCCCCTTTTCCTCATGATGCCACTTTCACCCACCAGCCTTCCCACCCCTCCTCCTCAGGAAATGCCTACTCATCCTAGGAAACCCCACCTGGAAAGCCCCTCCTCCAGGAAGCCTGCCCCCCTCCCTCGCGTGCGCTCCCCCAGGCCAGCAGCGGGCGGAGCCCCTGTGCATGAGTTCAGCTTGGGGGGGGGGGCGGGCGCAGCCAGTGAAGGGCGGGGGTAGGGGTCAAGCACACGTCCACCCCACCTCCCACGACGAGCCGTCTGCGTCCCCATGCTGTGGGGCCTGTCCCAATGTGGCGGTGGGTCTGCCCACCCAGTGCCCCCAGCCCAGGGCGGCGGCCCGCGGGCTTTCCAGCCAGTAGAAGGTTCTCAAGCAACACCCAGATCTCCGTACAGGTTAAGCCCCAGGATACGCGACTGCCTCTCCCCTTCCCGTGGGTGAAGGTGGAGGCAGCAGGGAAGGGAGGGCAGAGGAGGGGGCGCGGCCAGCAGGCACCGTGGCGGGTACAAAGGTCCCCGGAGACGGGCCTCCTGGGCCGCCCAGGCTTCGGCTCCGGTGGACACACGCGCGGAGGCCACCGGCTGCGGCGGGAGGGGTGGACGCGCCCGAGGGGACGGACGGCTGGGCGGAAACACGGCTCTGGTTCTCGAGGAGCTGGGAGGCGGGGCGGGGTGCACAGGCCCTTGGCCACCGCTCTGGAGACTCCCCAGAGGCCCAGTTCTGTGTGAGTCCTGAGGGGTGACCAAGGAGCCGCGACAGGCTGCCGGGGACCCTGTGGGGTTCGGTGGCACTCTTCCTGCAACCGGTCCTGGGAGCCCGGTGTGGTGTCCCCGGGCTGCCCCAGGGGATGGCGGCAGACGTGTGGGTGGGAGCCAGCCTCGCAGGACACCGCCGCTGCCCCCAGGGTCCCTCCCCCCAGTCCCTTCACCGTCACCACGAAGGCAGATGCGTGTTGCTGCTTCTCCCCACCCCAGGGCCTTCCGGCCTTCCACCTACAGTCCAGACCAGACGGAACTCTCCAGAAATCGCCCAAACACTGGATGGCCATCTTGGGCGGGGACAAAGCAGCACAGTGGGCTGGGCCCTCCAGGGTCTGGTGCACCTGCTGGCCTCCCTTCTGGCTGCCTACCCGGTCTGGGGAGTCCCCGACGGCTCACGGAGACCCCACAGTGCAGCCTGGATCACAGCAGCTGGTGGGGACAGCCGGGGCACGGTCTAGTCACAACCCCACAAGTAGAGCCACCTGGCATCCCACACTTCCGAGGGCCCTGTTCTGCCCTCCCTGCCCCGGGGCCTGCACCCTAGAGCCTGTGCCCAGGTCCCTTTCAGGCCCGGGAGGACCAGCACGGGGTCACCACGGTCAAGGTCAAGGCACAGGTACTATCTGAGCACACAGAGGAAAGTCCTGAGAGGTGCACCCTGCGACACGTGTGAGATGTGGCAGCAGGGACTCTGAGGGAGGGGACAGACAGGGACCCGTGGGGGAGCTCCCGGTGCCAGCTCTGTGGTCAACTCACATGCCCCCACCCAGTGCCCCAGGCCAGGCCCAGGCCCAAGTCCACACACGGTTTCCTCCTAAGCCATCGTGACCCACAAACCCTGCAGCACTTTCCCACTCCCAGCCTATTCCCCTGTGTTGCCAATCCATCCCCACCCCATCGTACCCCATTCCCACCCCACCTCATCCCAACCCACACCATACCATCCCCACCCCATCTCCATCCGTACCCCATTTCCACCCCCATCTCATCCCTACCCCATTCCCCTCCGAACCCCACCCCACCCCCACCCCACTCCCCTCCAGCTCTCCTTCCTCCCCCGGGGGCAGCTGCCCTATGAGAGTGGCTACCCGGAGCCTGCTGGGGGGCAGGGCGCAGGGTGGCTGGGTGCCAGCCTGGGGTGTGGGGAAGAAGCTGCCCTTCGGCAGCTCATGGGCCTGTGTCACTTGCCGGTGAGCACAGAGCCCAGTGCGCAGCTCTAGCTGAAGTGGGAGGAGCACCAGCCGCCTGAGGCTGTGCAGGCGGAGGGCACAGCCCACCGGGATCCACCCGCCCCTGTGCCTGTCACAGCGCTGCCCCGGGGACCCCAGTCAGAGAGACCCAATGAGGGGGACCTTTCGTGTGATCACACCGTCTCCTAACACCATGCACCAGAGGGGGGCACTGCGCATGGGAACACGCGCACGCGGTGCATGGGTATGTGTGGGTGCGTGGGTATGTGCACGCACGGCTGTGTGTGTATCAGTACGTGTGTGCATGTGTGGGTGCACGCTGTGTGTGAGCATGCATGCATAGGTGCCTGCGTGTTGCGTGGGTGCGCGTGGGGTGCGCCCGCACGTGAGGGTGTGGGGGTGTGCTGTGCGCGCGCATGTGTGCCGCTTGGGGGCTGTGCGCAGTCGTGGGGGGTGTGGGTGTGTGCTGGCGCGCATGCGTGCCGCGTGGGGGAGTGGGTGCGTGCTCTGTGAGCGCATGCGTGCCGCGTGGGGGTGTGCGCGTGCCTGTGTGTGCGCGCGCACCACCTCGGCCACAGCGAATGCGGCGGAATGTTGCTGCCGGTTGAATGGAAGTCGAGTGGACGGGTCTGGATTGTAGTTTTCTCTACTTTTCTGTATTTAAATTTTTTCCATAATATAAAGTTAAAAATAAATTCTCTAAAAGTAATTACCTAAAAGTCGGAGGCACATACTGTCTTCACTGAACCAGCTCCTTCAAGTCACACGACCCACCCACCCACCCCACCTTACAGCTGGGGCTGCAGGCCTGGGGAGCCTCACGCAGAGGGTCACGACCGCGGTCACCTCCCTGCGGCCGCCTCCCTGCGCCCCTCCGCTTCCTGGGCTCGGCTGCTGGTCTGCAGCCGGTCCTCGGGCGGGGCTGGAGGACAGGCGGTGGCCTGGACAGGACAGAGAGTGAGCCACGGAGGGTCCCAGAGCGCAGAGGTCGGACCCCCAGCTCTGCCGGCAGCGCGGAAGCCCGCTGTGGGGGCGCAGGGCAGGTCCCTGCTCCCGGGCTGACTCGGGGACAGCCCTGCCAGTCTGCAGGGTCTGGGGGCACGGTTCCCATGCTGCCCCCTCGCTGCACCCACTTCCCACAGGTGAATGCTTCCCCGACGGAGGGGCCCCCTGGCCTGTGGTTCCTGGGCATTCCTTGGGGGCTCGGTGGTGCCACCCCCCCTTCTCTCAGGGGACAAGCATCTGGGCCACATCCACATCCTGCGTGCCCCCCGGGGCATCTGGGAGGCAGACTCACTGACACCCAGCGCTCCGTGCCCCCGGGGCTGCTCCCCCAGAGGGGCAGGCTGGATCTGGGGCGTGTGAGACGCACCCTCCCAGACTTCGGGAAGCTCAAGCCCTGGGAAATTCCGGGCTGCTGAAACTGACCAGGAACAAGCACTTCTGCCTTCCCTGGGGACACTTTTATGTCCCCAAGCCCAGGTGACAGCCTGCAGATGCCTCAGAGTAAGAAGAAAACAGCCTCCGCTAACTCGCGTCACCTGAGCACCCGCGTCCCCAGGACAGCCAGCCAGCTCTGCACACTGTCTCCCCAGTGAGCACCCGCCCCTCCCAGATGCCGTCCAGGGGTCCCCAGCTCCGGCTGGGGGCTCAGGACCCAGGCAGACAGCACCGAGGTGGGTGAGGGGAAGACACAAAGCCACCACCGTGGGGAATCTGCAGCTGAGGGGGGGAGGCGCAGCCTCCAGGAGACCCCTGGGGTCCAGGCAAGGCCGTGGTCTGGGAGTCCTGTGGGTCGCCTGCCCCCAGCCCGGCTCCCTCCTCCATCCACCCAGGACGCGACGCGGTGCTGCAGCCGCGCCTGGGACATGGATGGGCACCAGGAGAGCTGAGCGCGGAACCCGTGTGGCGGACATGCCAACGGCTGGCCCCATTGCCCCTTCCACTCAGAGAGGGGGCTCCATCCGGGGGCTTGGCCAGTTCCCCGCAGACCCCCACACGCAGGTCAGATGTGTTCTCCGGGAGCGCACACAGACCCTTGGATGTCCCTAGCCGTCTCCCCTGGCCATGTGGGGGACCACCCTCCACCCCTGCCCGGCCCTGCCCTCGGTGCAAGCGGGGAGGCTGAGTCCACAGGGGGAGGGGCGCAGGTGGCACTCCAGGGGGAGGGCGCGTAGTGACCGTGGCCCCCTGGGGACTCCTCCCCTCCCTGCACACGCATCATGTCCTGGGTCTGGGCCTGCGCTGCCGTCCCCCCCCCCGGGCCCCCTGGCCCCCGGGCTCACCTCCGCCGTGGCTCTGGCACAGGTAGGGGAAGCGCCACACGTTGCCCAGGCCCACGCAGAAGCCCACGCAGGTGAGCATGTACTGGGCCTTGTTGTCCCACTGGGGCCGGGAGCCCGCCTCCTTGGCCTCGATGCTCTCCAGCTCGTCCAGGGACGGGATCCGCTCCTCCAGGCCCGGGTTGGGCAGCACGAGCCTCACCATGGTGGTCGCAGGCCAGGTCCCTCGAAGCAGAGGCAGCCGGGAGCCAGAGGGCGAGTGGCCGCAGGCCCAGAGCCCCAGCACTTTATAGGGGACCTTTGGCACCTCGCCCCGGGCACCTGGCGTCAGCAGATCTGGAGGCGAGTCTGCCCCACTGCTAACGCCTTATCTGTGGAGGCCCACAGACCCTCCGCCCGCCCCACAGGCGCTGCCGGCCCCTCCCACTGAGCGCCCCGCCCCCGCCCCAGGGGTGCTCCCCAGGCCAGCCCCTACTCCCCCACCCCCGCCCCCAGGGTGAGGCCCCAGGCTCACTGTAGGATGCTGCTTCTCCCCAGACCCTGTAAGGCTCTGCGCACTGCCGCGCCCCCCCGCAGCAGAAGGGGGTCCGGGGCACCCTCTCTCCCCAGGGCTCTGGGCCATCCGCCCCACCCAGTCAGGGACGTGAGGGGACCTGGGCCCACTCAGAGCTGGGAGCTGCCGGACCGCTCAGGCCCAAGCACCAGGCTCTAACCCCAGGCTCTAACCAGCTCCCCAGAGAGCTTTGGGTCCCGCCGGCGTCCGGGTACCCAGAGCCCCTTCAGACACGGGGTGCCTGTAGGCAGGCCCTTGTAACCCACGACAGCCTCCAGGGTGCTCAGCCCCACACACCGCTCCCCGGGTCATCACCCGGCTGCCCCCCAGCCTCTCAGGGCAGCTGCGGGATTTCTGTCCTACCCAGCGCCCCACATGGGGCGGCCCTGAGTGGGGCAGGAAGCGGGGTTCCTCTGCGGTCAGGCAAGGGGGCCTGGGGGAGCCAGCCGCACGTGCAGAGAGCACGCAGCCTCCACCTGGTCCCCTTGGAAGGACAGCCCCGCTGGGCCTCCAGCCCAGGGGACAGAGCAGAGCCCCACCCGAGGCTTATGTCCAAGCGGATCCTGAAGGCAGAGCAGAGTTAGGGACAGAGCTGGTGCAGGGCGGGGACGTGCCCCCCACCGTCCTGCCAGTCCACTGCCGCCTTTCCTGGAGTTGGTGGCCAGGCCACACCCAGCCCTCCTCGGGGCGGCTCCCTCAGGAATTCCCTTCTCTGGCCTCCATCTGGCCTTCGGGGTGGGCTGCACCTTCCCTGACCACCTGTCCCACCTGGTCCTTCCCCGAGGGATGGGCTCTGTCGTTGTCTCTTTGCTTATCTGTCCAATGTCCCCAAGGCCGGACACTGTCTTCCTGACCCCAACCCCACCCCACACGACTGCTTCATGCTGACATTCGAGGAACAATCCAGGGAAGGCAGGTGAGGGTCACTCGGGGAGGGGTGAGTCAGGAGTCCGACCTTTGCCCTTAGGACAGGGGACTTGGGAAGGGTGGAGGCCAGAAGGGAGGAATCAGGTTAGAATTTAGGGGCATCCAATTCCCGAGATGAGAGGGCAGGGCAGGACAGAGATGGAGGGAGAGACAGAGGGACAGAGACAGAGAGAGACAGAGGCAGAGCCAGAGGCACAGAGAGGGAGGGAGAAAAGAGGTGCCCTAGGCTGGCTCGGGTCGAGGGGTGGGGACGGGGTGGTGGACGGTCTGGACACAGGGCAGAGGTGCTCCCTGGACCCCGGGACCAGCAAGGGGGGAGCAGCCCAGGGCTCTGTCCCCGGTGTGTCCAGAGTGGGGCCCTCTCCCCACAGGAGGCAGAGGCGGGAGCCCTGGTGTGGCGAAGGGTCCCCACCCCACTACCAGCCCCTCGGAGGGGTGTACCCGGGCTTCCTCTGGTAGCTCTCTCCGGAAGCTTCCGCAGGAACCCAGACCTGGACTGTCCTCCCTGCGGCAGCAAGCCCTCTCCCCCCGCCAGGCCCCAGATCCCAGGGCTCTGAGCCCAGCTTCCCCGTCTGGAAAACACCATCATGATTTCCAACTCCACGGCCGTGTTCTGGGAAAATACCTGGAAAGCATACGTGGGAGAGGGAAGGCGGGTGCCGGGGGCTAAGCCTGAGTGGCCCAGGGTCTCCGGGATGGGGACAGGGGCCGCTTCCAGGGCCCGGCTCCAGCAAGGTCCCAGAGCTTGCTTGGGCCCCACACCAAAGCAGTCCTTTCTTCCCTGGACTGGGGCGCGGCGGAGGCCGACAAGCCCTCTCGGGGCTCTGCGTTCCTGGGGCGCCAGGACTGGGGTGTGGGGTGCAGGACACACACATGGACCCAGCAGGAAGCGGGGAGGCGGGGGGCTCTGCCACAGGCCTGGTGAGGCTGAGGGCCCTTGTGCTCTGCTGTCTCCCCCCACCCCGCTCTGCTCCCTCCTGCCCCCTCCTGCTCCCTCCTGCCCCTGCTCCCCCCCCCCGCCCCCTCTGCTCCCTGAAATCGGCTCCTGCGCTCTAACAGCAAGGGCCTCAGTGGCCAGGAGGTCCCACCCGACCTACCTTGAGCTGGACTCTCCGCCCACTCCCGCCCAGGGCCCTCCTTGCCCACCAGGCCCACATCTGCCCCAGGGCCTTGGCCCTCTGCCTGCTCCTCTTGCCTGGCTCCCTGCAGCCTCCACCAGGCCACGGTCACTCTTGGTCAAGTGGCGGCTGGGACACACAGGGCCGCCTGTTCCCACCCCCACTCTGCTCCCATCTCTACTTTCCTTCCCTGGTTCACAGCATCATTTCCTTCCAACGCGCAGTTTACTCTGTTGTGTATCTAATTGCTTCTGTTCTCTCTTCCCCCCAAGGCCTGAGGCCGCCTCGGCTCTCAGGGCCAGGCAGGTGAAGGGGTCCCACGGCGGGTCCCCAGATGGGTACGTCCAGGGAGGTGGCCGGGCAGGTGCCTGGGCCGCTGTCCCCAGCCCCGCTTGCTCAGTGGTCTTGGCGGCAGGAAATGCCAGCGGTTCAGGTGAACAGATGAACTGACCCAACGAGCCCTTTCTGTCCCTACAGCTGGGAGTGGAACCGGGAAGACTGAGGCTGGTGAAGGCACCCCAGCTCCTGACCCTGGTCCCGGCCCGGGGCGCCTCCCTCAGAGCCCAACGGGCAACTCGCGCTTTATTCTGGAAGCGGTGGGGTTTTGACACGCTTTGTCAGGGCCCTCGCTACGAGGCCACACCAGTCAGGCGTGTGCGCTGCACGGAACGTGCCCGAGAGGCCGACGGAACAGCACGGACGGGCGACAGGCGGGAGCCATGTCTCCTGTGACCGCCCCGGGGACCGCCTTGCGCTGCCTGTGGACACGGCCCCAGTGTCCCCTCCGCTCGCAGCGAGCCACCCACACAGGGGACCTGCTCGGTGCCTGCAGGTCCAGGAGGGGGGCCACGGCCCCACCGCCAGGAGCTTCTCCGGCCGTAAAGGAGCAAATCCGTCCAGGAGTCCAGGCCTTCTCCCCGGGAAGTCCGAGGGTTCGGGGGCGGCCGTCCCGAAGGCCTTCCGTTAGCCGTGGACCAGGGCGTGTCTGAGCCGCTCCGAGCGGCGTCCGCTCCTGTCCCGGCGGCGGCTGGAGTCTAGCGGCCTCGCCTTCTATCGACACCCCTGACGCTTGGCATCATTCATGTTTGCAGGTAACTTTGATGCAACATCGAACCGAAGGAAATGACGCTCCCATTCCGTCCTCCCCGTCTGTCAGCCTTCTGTCCTTCCATTGCTCTTGCCTCGTGACAGCGCACCAGGCACACGCGCGCGGGGGGACCCACGCTCCCACTGTCACCGCCGGGCCCGTCCAGGACAGCGGGGGCCTCTGCACAAACACCCACTGCCGGCTTCTCCGTGTCACTGACGGAACCGTGTTGCCCGTGGTTACGGGCGGGCGGAAGCATCGTGAGATGCTTTTGCACACTTGTAAGACGATCACCACCATGCCCCCTGCACTTGCCTCCAGGTGCACAGCTCGGTCCCCGGCCCGAAGCAGCCTCGCGTTCCTGGAACCACGCCAGCTGTCCCTCGAGCACGGTCACTGGCCCCGCGGGTTCGGTTCAGCCCACATTCCTCCCGGGGGTCACAGCTGCTCCCTAACCGGTGAGTCAGCCCCGTGGGAGCGGCGGCCCCGCTGAGTCACCTGCCGGCCCTCGGCAGCAGGGCGCCGCTGCCCCCTCACCGTCACTGCTGACTGAAATGTTCACTCAGAAATCCTCGCCCGTTTCTTAAGTTCAAGAGCGTGTCGCTGACAGGGACCCGCGGCTTGTGGAGGCCTTTACGGAGTGGATTGGATCCTTAACGGCTTTACGGTTTTGTCTGTCAGGTTTTATTTCAACAGGCCCCACGTTCAGCGTGAGGTATTTTACACATTAGCTTAGGGGAGGATGCCCCTGTTCAAAGCGTGGAGAACGGGTGGGGGTCTCTGTGCTGGGCAGGAAGCCAGGCGAGGGGCGCCGCCCTGGGACCTCGATCCCCAAGGGCCTTAAGGATGGGACGTTGCCCTGAGGCTTGTCTGTGACACAGCCCTTCCGGATTCTGAACTCCTCCGGGGAGGGGGAGGATGGCCCGGCCACAGCAGGTGAGGGTGGGGCCCTGGGCTGTCCTGTGATCACCAAAGTCATTAACCTTTGTCTTAAATGGCGTGGTTTGTTTTCCGGAAGGAGGGAGCCGAGTTACTGAGTAATCACAAGTCCGGGGATGGGATGTTTGATGCTTCCCCGGCTGCACCCCAGGGCTCCATTCATGGAGTCCCCTCTGATCTGTTATCTGTCCTTCAGGTGCCTCTGTCTTCCCAGGGGAAGGGGGAGCTGAGCATTGTCTCTGCAGGGCAGGGGGCGGAGGAGGGGGAGGCAGGGGGAGGCAGAGAGTCGGTCCGTCCTGCAGGCCAGCACCGCCAGCACGAGCAGGTGCCCATGGGGACAGGCGCTCGCTGGCTGGCGAAGGCTCTGTGCTCCACAGCCATGCTGGCGGAGCGGGTGCCCAGCCCCCCAGTGCAGCTCCAGGGAGCCAGCTGGCGCCGGCACTCACCCGGGCCCAGTGGGAGGCCAGAGTCACCTGGAGTCCCATCCCTGCCCTTTGTTTACTGCCGGTTATCAAGAGGAACAGCTGTCACCGACCTGGGTCTTTAGGAAATCCCCGAGAGAGGAGATAGGCTGGGAGGGATGCCCCGAGATTCTGCCTTTGTTGTGGTAGGAGCTCCCGGGGACCCTGGGGGCTCCCCCGGAGGCCCCGGGCACCTCGCACAGAGTCTGCCCGGTATTTTGTGCAGCTGGGAAGAGCGAAGGTGGCATTGGGTCAAGGGCCTGGGGTAGTTTTGTCAGATAAAGAGCGACACGGGCACGTTTCCACTTTTAGAAACGTAGCACGTTTGTGTCGCTGAAAGGAGCTGAGTGAGGGCGGCGCCGCCTCAGGGTCGCGAAGCGCCGCAGCGTTTTCCCGATACAGGCGCGCGTGCACGGCAATCACGCGTATGTGCCGCCGCACGCGCTCACGCCCGGTGTCTGCGCCCGCCGCCCCAGCATGCCCTGCGCGGGCTCTAGGTGTCGGAAATATCGCTGCAATACACATCTTCGTTTAAATAGCCTTTTCCTGTCTCTCAACTCCTGGGACAGGCTCTTCTGCATCGAAGGCTGAGAACCGCTTTCCGGAAAGGGCTTGGAGCGGGGGCGTCCGTTTCACTCGCCCCCTGGAAGCGTCTGGACTTTCGCCGGTTCGGTCAGCAGGAGCTGGCGTCTCACAGTAGTGGTCCGTGTGTCCGATTCCTGGCTGCGTTACTATCCGTCCTATGTTTCTTCACTAGTTGAAGATTTTCATTACAAACTGCAGTGCCCCCTTTTCCGGAGTGACGGCCTCTGGGCAGTCCTCTGGCCACCCGTGTGTTCGGGTCAGTTCGGGGATGGGCCTCTCCTGCCTTCTCTCCTGCCCTCTCTCCTGCCCTCCTGATCAAGGTGGCCTCCAACCCCGCCGCCCCCACCCGGGCTACCAGCAACCTCCACGGGCTGGTGTCCCTGCACCGGACTCCTGGGGGAGACGCCGTCCCTCAGCGAGAAGCTCCTAGAGGCCGGGAGGGTGGGGTCCCCCCTGTGGACACAGAAATCCCAAGGGCGTCCCAGCTGGAGTTCACCTTGACGAGACCAGTGCCCAGGAGGATGGCATCGGTTTGAGGACCGCAGGAGACACAGATGGAGGTGGAGGCCCGGCCAGACGGCGAGGGCAGCGCAGGAACCTGGAGGGGCCCAGGGAGGGAGCCCCGGTGTGCAGGACGGGCCACCTGAGGGCCCAGGGCCCCGGGAGGGGGGGTCGGGCCATCAGTTGGCCTGAAACAGTACCTGCATGTGGGGCCAGAAAGCGTGGACTGCGCCCCTGCTCCCCTCATACAGACCCCCCGCCCCTCAGCCCTGCTCCCCTCACATAGGCTTCTGCAGGAGGATGGTGGGGCGAGCCCCTGCTGGGCAGTGAGGGAAACTGAGTCCTGGGCACGTGAAGTCCGCCAGGCTGGAGCAGAGCAGAGACCCGCCCTTGGCTTCCTTCCTCCCTGCTGCTGCCCCGCCGACTGTCCCTCCTGCATGTCCCCTCACCAAGGACTGCCACCAGCCTCTCCCAGGGTGGCACCCTTTCCGCCTGGGGGCACTGAGGGCCAGGGATGGGGTCGGGGGGTTGGTTGGTGAAAAAGCCCAGACCCCAGAGCAGGAGCCCAGAGAGAGGCAGCAGACTGTGGGCACAGGGCTCCAGGGGTCCTGACATGTGGGGGCCCCTCACATCTGGCCCCAGGGCCTGCAGGGGCAGAGGGCAGCCCCCGCCCACAGCCAGAGCCCGCGGTCGCCGGCCCCTCCCCGCTCCGGGCATTCCCTGAAACTGGTCAGATTGTTTTCAACGGGATGCACTCGATTAACCATCAACCTGAGAAAATGACTTCTCAGTGGACTCTGGGCCAGTACTTTTCCAAGAGGCATTGTGCCCCGTCCCCACCCAGCGTCCCTCGGAGGAACCCCCAAGCGGTGGGAGATGGAGCTGGGGTAGGCGGCACCGTCAGGAAGCCCGCCTTCGCCCCTGTGGCCATGTGGGGTCCCCACAGCACCCCACAAGGCACCCTCCCTGCTCCCAGTGCAGACTCCCCAAGCCTTCCACCCCCCAGGCTCAGCCCAGGGCACCCCCAGTGCCACCATGGCCCGCATCTTCCCCACCCCCAGAAGCAGCGGGCGCACGCTCACTGCCCAGCGATGGTCCAGATCCCTGCTGCCCTGAGGAACGGGCTCAGGGCCCAGCCCGGGGCTGCCCCCCGCCTCCCTCCCCTTGGGGACCCTTAGGTGCACACAGACGACACAGAGCAGGGTCAGGGACTCTGCTGTGGGAGGGGTGCCCCGACCCACACGCCGGTGCATTTGTGCCCTTGAGGTGAGCACGGAGGCTGCGGTGGGGCAGCGGGGCGCAGCCCGGCTGGTTCCCGGGGAGCAGGGCGGCTGCGCGGGCATCTCGGCCCCTAAATAGGGCATTTGGCTTGAGGCTCCTCGAGGGCGTTTGGTGGGCAGGTGGGCTGGTGTGCAGCCCTTGCCGCGCTGTGACCAGGTGGCTTCCGGGAATGTGGGGGGGCGGGGGGGGGTGTTCACACCGTTTCTCCAGGACTCACCCCTCACTGTGCACGGGCCCCACGGCAGAGCGCACGGGGGGCCCGGCCGGCGTGGGATGGATCGCTGGCGCTCGCGGGGCCGCGTGGGTTTGGGGCCGTGACTGAGCAAAGGGGCACGTGACGGGGACGTGTCTATATGGACGCGCCCACGGACAGAGCTCATAACACCCGCAACCGCCAGCCCCGGGGCAGCCCTCCCCTCGGGGTGACCGGGCGCCTTCCAGGCTCCGCGCAGGTGCTCTCTGCTCCTGACCCAACGGCAAACCGGCCGCGGTCACTGCCTGTGTCCACGGAAGTGAGCAGGAGCGGAGCCCAGAGGAGCCCCGGGGACCCCACGTTCAAGGATGACCTCTGGAGTCGGGTTTGGGGAACAGGCCGGAGACATGGGCAGGGCCAGGCCCGCAGGGTGGGGGTTCATCACCCAGAGGGTGAGAATTATTTGAAGCCAGGAGGCAGGGTGAGGAGACCCCTCAGAGGTCCTGGCTGCAGGGGAAGTAGGAATGGAGAGGACGGGGGGCGGGGGGGGGAGGTCCTGGTCCAGGGAGGGCGCACTGCAGAGGGCTCACTTGGGCACTGACGGGACCTGAGGCTGACAAAGGAGCGTGGGCCTGGAAGACCCCCGTCTCC
>PISW01006895.1:0-80657 GCA_004023785.1 Mungos mungo
CCAATCCTCCCTCTAACAGAAGAGGACTGACCGGGCTTGGGCTCTTGGCCACTAAATCCCCAGGAGCCTCTGGTCACATTAAAGGTGGGGAAAACCGATGTCCATTTCTTGGTGGACATGGGAGCGGCACATTCAGTTCTCAAGATGCCCTTAGGACTGGTGACTAAAAACCCAGATACAAGGGTCCCCGGGGAAAACAACTTCTTATTCACGGACAACACAGTGAACTGTAGACCTGGGAAAGGGAACTGTAACTCACTCTTCCCTTAGGATTCCGGAATGCCCCATCCCTTGCTGGGAAGGGATTTACTCAGAAAATTAAGGGCAACTATCACTGGCCCTCAAGTCGGGACTTTAGACCTCCAACCGAATATTGCTCCTATGCTATCAGTCACCTACCCTCTTGCAGAAGAATACCGATCATATCCCCCGGGGGAAGAACTAAGCTGTTCCCCCTTGACCAAAAGATTAAAAGGAAAGATTCCCAACTGTGTGGACGGAAACTAATTCCCCTGGGGTGGCCGCCCATCATGCCCCAGTGGTGGTACAATTGCTTGCTGTGGCTCAGCCGATTCGAACAAAATACCCGATCTGGCAGGAGGCAAAAACAGGGCCATCAAAGCATATACGGAGGTTACCGGGAGCAGGAATTCTGGTTCCCTGCCAATCCCCGTGGAATACTCCTCACTCCGGATCTATAAACTGGTGACTACAGGTCAGTACAAGACCTACGGGAGGTTAGTTCTCAGGTGGAAACTACACGCCCTATGGTGCCTGACCTTTACAGGCTCCTGAGTCTCACTCCTCCAGATCACACTGTTTACCCTGCATTGGGCCTCAGGGACGCTTTCTTCAGCATTCCTCTGGCTCGTTAGTCAACAGATTTTTGCCTTTGAATGGACAGATCCTGAAAATGGGGCCATTGGACAATTGACAGGGATTTAAGAACCCCCCTACCTTGCTTGGGGAAGCCTTGAGTGTGGACTTGTTGCCGTAAAAGCCCATTTTCCTAAGGCGACTACGATCTTGCAGTGTGTTGATGTTCTTATTGCGGGACCAGACCACACCACTTGCCTGGAGGCAACTGAGGGCCTGCCACAAACGACAGGATTTGGGCTCTAGAGCATCATGGGAAAAGGCCCACATCTGTCAGGCCCACGTGACCTGCCTGGGGCACACACTACACGAAGGTGAGAGATCTCTCTCTGCCTCCCGGGTGCAAGCAATCCTCCAGATCCCTCCCCGGACCACTAAAGACAAGTTAGAGAGTTTCTCGGACGGTGGGGTACTGCCGAGTCTGGGTTCCTGGGTTTGCGGAGCTGGCGAAACCATCATGTGAGGCCACGGCAGGCGGATCTACGCCCCTGGTTTGGACTGAGGCCCGACAGAGAGCACTCGAGAAGCTAAAGCAAGCCTTGGTTTCGGCCCCAGCTCTGGCCTTACCGGATCTCAAAGCCCTTCTCTGTGTGGCCGAAAGGGATGGAATCGCCAAGGGAGTAATCACCCAACCCCTTGGGCCACGGAAGGGAACCACCGCTTATTTATCCAAACGCCTGGACCCTGTGGCTCAAGGGTGGCCCCTTTGTCTATGAACTATTGCTGCGGCAGCCTCCCTTGTAAAGGAGGCTGATAAACTCACATAGGGACAGACTTTAATGGTTATCACTCCTCATGCAGTAGAACCTCTACTTCACAGTTCTCCCACTAGGTGGCTTTCAAATGCCAGGCTTCTTCAATATCAGGGCCAATTGTTGGATCACCCAAGGCTCAAGGTCAAGCGAGTAACTGGGTGTAATCCTGCCACCCTCTTGCCACAACCTGGTGAAGGTCCACCGGTGCATGACTGTCTTGAGCTTCTAGAGACCTAGGAGCGGACATCCTGATTTGACTGGCCAGGCACTTCCGGATGAAACTGAAACATTCTTCACGAACGGGAGCAGTCTCATCTCCCAGGGACAATGATGCTCCAGGGCTGCCGTGGTAAATCGCCAGATGCAGTCAATATGGGCCCAAGCATTACCTGTAGGAACCTCTCCACAAAAGGCTGAGTTAAATGCTTTAACTCAGATGCTTCGGGAAGAGAAAAATAAGAAGGTAAATATATATACACAGACGCTACGCTTTTGCTACTGCACATATCCATGGTGAAATATATAGAAATAGAGGGTTGTTAACATCTGAGGGAAAGTCGATAAAAATAAGGAGAATCTTGAGCTTACTGGAAGCGATATGGCTTCCTGAGAAGGTGGCCATAATTCACTGTAGAGGACACCAACAAGGTGACTCTCGAGGTTCTGGGAAATCAAACCACAGACAGGGAGGCAAGAACAGTTGCCCAAAAAGCAGTGGGGAATGCTGAGCAGCTGGTTCTCCATCCTCAGCTTATGCTACCAGATAAACCATCCTATTCCCCAGAAGAAGAGGCCAAATATTCTCAAGGAGATTGGGAGAAACATCCCAATGGCTGGTGGCAACACCCTGATGGGCGATTAGTCATTCCAGAGACTCTAGGGAGAACACTGTTAACCCAACTTCATGAAGCCAGCCATCTGGGCAAAAAAAGTACCCCAGCTGGTGTCCCCCCGTTTATATATTCCCCAAATGACTCCTATACTCTGACTTGATAGAGTGATGCTTAATTTGTGCAAAACGCTACCAGACTTACTGGGCCACCTGGGGTCCATTATCGCAGAATGAACCCTGGGGAACACTGGGAGTTGGACTTTACACAAATAAAAAAAGGAAATTATGGAAATAGGTACCTATTGGTGTTCATAGACACCTTTTCCGGATGGGTAGAAGCATTTCCTTCAAAAAGAGATAGCAGAAGTAACTGTAAAGAAACTGCTAGAGAAAATAATTCCCCGATTCGGTTTGCCTATATTTCTGGGGTCTGACAATGGCCCAGTCTTTACGGCCAAGGTGTCAAAATTGGTTAATGAAATCTTAGGAATAGAATGGAAGTTACATTGTGCCTACCATCCCCAAAGCTCAGGACAGGTAGAGAGAATAAATAGGACTTTACAGGAAACTCTAACAAAATTATGCCTGGAGACTGGAATAGATTGGGTTGATCTCCTGCCTTTTGCCCTACTCCGTACTAGATGCACACCTACCCAGCTTGGGCCCACCCCATACGAAATAATATTTGGGAGGGCTCCCTGACTCGTCCCTAGGCTCTGTATAGAACTTCAGGAAGAATGGACTAACCAGAGGCTTCTCCACTCTACAGGCCTTAAAGCTGATCCAGGCTCAGCCCCATAAGGAGACCCAAGAGGGCAGATAAAACCCACTGATCCACCTGCTCACTCTCACAAAGTTGGGGATTTGGTTTTCATTCGCAGGCTTAATTCAGGCTCCTTAGAGCCTCGGTGGAGAGGACCATACCCAGTCGTCCTGGCTACCCCAACGGCGGCGAAGGTCACAGGACACCCTGTGCTACATCGATCCCACATCAGCGCCTGCAGTCCCAGCTACTCGGGAGGCTGAGGCAGGAGGATCGCTTGAGCCCAGGAGTTCTGGGCCGTCGTGCGCTATGCCAATCGGGTGTCTGCACTAAGTTCGGCATCAATATGGTGACCTCCCAGGAGCAGGGGACCACCAGGTTGCCTAAGGAGGGGTGAACCAGCCCAGGCCAGAAATGGAGCAGGTCTAAACTGCCGTGCTGATCCCACATCAAAGCAGCACCCCCCTCGAGACGACCACGGTTGACAGACCATGGAGAGTCGTGAAGACATCCAGCCCAGCAAAGATAAGACTGGTACATTGATTGACTGGCTCTCGCAATAATCACTGTCCCCAGAATTGGATCTAACCTTTGTCCACTAGGCATAGCCAGGTAAAGAGTCAAATAATGGTTGGTTTCAATCCTTTTTTAAAGGGTTCCCTGGGCTATCTGCCTTAAGTAGGCCCTTAGTTATTTTTATGGCCCACACTAGGTCTAGGGTAGGTTCTCTTAAGACAGTAAATACTAACCTACCTTTAGACCTTGAGACTCCAGTGTAAGATTAACCAGAGACATAAAAAAAATCAGTGGGGAATGTAAGAACCTACCCCTTTGGGTCTAATTGAATCTTAAATTCCAACCATCATTTTACTCCCCCACTTACATGAAAGATGGGGCAAATAAGCCCTACCCCAGGATAAATCTGTTTCTCAAGATTTTGTTAACTTTGCTCTTTCCAGGTGAAGTTGTTTAACAGGTGAAAGTCATCCGATCACTGGACCTCCAGCTCCTCAGGAGGGGCCCTTCGGCCGAACTGAATAAACCCATTGAGCAATTCCATTTGTGTTCATGGATTCCATGCTCAGTGCCTCGCATTGGGTTAAAGGGTCCAACAGTCTCTCTGATGTTGCTTCACAGGGTGCCCCCGACCATTCCAATATCTGACGCCTCTGGGGGTCTATTTCTAGGGTCTGTTATTTCTGCGAATTATCCCCCGTGGAGTCTTGTTGCCCCGTGTGCTTGGTGATGTCCGTTAAACGAGTGAACTAATGTCCCCGCAGAGTCCTCTAACTCCAACCAGTGGGAAGGGAAGACCGGGCTGCAGAGAGGACACAACCCTCCACCGGAGGGCACAACTCAGAGCCTGCATGAGTCCTGTTCGTTCCTTTGGGCAAACCTTCATGAGTCAGACACAGCCAGTTACAAGGAACACTGGGAAATGTAGTCTGCACTTCGGAGGTGGCTGTGGGCTCAGCCAAAACATCAGGCTTCCAGTACCATCGACAGAGAGGAGGAGTGGACACCCGAACACTCCAGCGGTCTGCCAGCTGCCTAGACACAGAAGTCACTCAAAACAGCCTGAGCTGACACATCCTCCCGCTTGGGCTCTGTTCTCGCTATGAGGAATGAAGACACGGGGGCCCCGGACTCTGGGTTGGCTGAACAGATGCTGGGCAGTAGCAACACACAGAAACAAATCTTTGGACAATTAGGAGAAGCAGCTAAATGTGATCTCCAGTGCCAGCCACGATGAAAGGGCAAGTTTCCCGCTGCACTTGCTCATAAATTCAAAACAGCTTCGACGAAGGAGAAACAGCTTGCAAACCTTCTGTGAACATAAATATATTCACAGAAGATACGTACACAGAGGGAGAGAGGGATTAGGAACGAGAAGCTTCGGCTTAGCCCAGCCCAGGAAGAACATCAGAATTGGATTATGTCACATAACAAGGGACAACCATTGCTTCTGATGAGAGAAGTTACCACGTTGTACTGACGTGTTTGGAGTCCTTTTAGAACCGATCCTTATTTTATGTCTGTATTTATGTCTGCCAATTACTGAGCAGTTGAACATTTGTGCTGCCGTTTAAATGAAAGCAAAGCTTTAATGAGGGCCTGCTCTCTCCCGGGTATGGCTCCAGGCAGGCTACGCAGGGATGTGGACACCTCGAAGACTTGACTTTCTCCCCCAGGATGTGAGCACCGCCCCCCCCCACCCCGCCCCAGTAACCACTAGGCCTATCTATTCATTTGCTGAAGCAAATGGCCTTATAAGAAAAGCATGGATTCTGGAAAAGTCTCGGGTTTAAGTCCTCCTTCCCAGCTTCCTATTTATGTGGCCTTGGGTGAGGGGCCCCACTTTGCACTTGAGGATCTCATGAGTTCTGGAAGCCAGCAGACGGCATGCTGTAGCCACGAGGGCCATGGGCTTGGAGACCCGACGGTGACGGACTTGGCTTGCATCTTGCCTCTGACACCGGTCGGCTGACAGCTGTCCTGGTTTGCCCAGACCTGAAGGCTTCTAGGGTTGTGGAAATCTTACCACCAGGACTGGCCCCAAGCAAACCAGGAGAGTTAGCCAAGCACCTACTGGGCGATCTTGGGTAAGTTAGACGACTCCTCTGAGCCTCAATTTCCTCAAGTGTAAACACGGGGACCATCACTACTGCACGAGAGCTGTAGGAAACAGAAAAAGGGCCTTGTGCAGAGTAACCATCACCACTGTTACTAATAGTTTTCGTTCTTCCTCTTCCTCTGCTCCTATGTGATAATGGCCGATGCCCATAAGTTTATCAGAAGGGTTCCTGTAACTCCGCCAGCCCATTTCAAAGAGTGAAGGGCCTTCTCTCTGATGCCTTGTTTCTCCAGCGAGTAGAGAAGGGAGGCTTACAACCCCAAGGGGTCCCCATGTCTCTCCAGCACAGCTCAGGCCTCTGGCCAGTTATAAACCTGCCCTCCACCTCCTTGTTTGTTACAGACATTGCTGGGCTTCACAGGTCCAAGATGACCCTAAGGATGACCTCGTCCAACCTCATCTTCATTGCATTCAAAAGTCCTAAACTTAATTACCAAGAAAAAAGGAGACCAGTTACAAGCTAGTGTTTCTTTGTCAAAGGAAAAATAATTCACCATTCATTCCAAGTGAAATTGCTTCACAAGGCAATGATTTCATCTGGCCTCCAGGGCTCCCAGAAGACCCTGGAAGTCCTTAGGACACCACTAAGTGCAGCGACCTGATCCTGTCTCAGCGAGGTGTGAATCTGCAGGAATGTGGAAGCCTCTCCAACCTTCTCGGATCTGGCAAGCTGTCACAGCTTGTCTTCTGCCTTTCCAGACCCAGCCTTCCAGACCGTTAGAATGGGAAGCACACGTATTGATTGCAAATTTGATTCATTTGTGGAGACACCAAGGGTGGTTCTGAAAGAAAAATGTCAGTGCATTCTTTCTTTTCCTCCTCCTCCTCTTCCTCCTCCTCCTCATTCTCCTCCTCCTCCTTCTTCAAGAAGAAAATACAGGGGTGCCTGAGTGGCTCAGTGGGTTAAGTAACCAACTTCAGCTCAGGTCATGAACTCACGGTTCATGAGTTAGACCCTGCCTCGGGCTCTGTGCTGACAGCTCAAAGCCTGGAGCTTGATTCAGATTCTGTGTTTCCTCTCTCTCTCTCTCCCCCCCTCCCCCCCCCGCCTTTACACTTACACTCTGTTTCTCTTTCTCTCTCAAAAATCAGTAACATTTAAAAATTAAAAAAAAGAAGAAGAAAGAAATACATGCGTATAGACTCCATAGGAAGCTTTTCTTAGAGCCAAATCTGTGCTGATTCCCCACCTAAAGGAAGTTTTAGATTTCCAACTGGAGCCATCTCCTAGAAGGTACTGGAATGCTGCCCCTGCCCCTGCTGAGGCCACCTGAGCCACAACAAGATGGCGCCCCAGCCCCAGGAGAGAGTCCACGAACACATGAAGGCTTTCGGGAGACCCTCTTTCTGGGTCTCTCTCAGGAGGGGGCTGGCTCCTACTTGCGTCTCATGGACCAGAAAGGCATCCTAGGTCCACGTCTAAACCAATTATGGACAAGAGGCCCAAGGCGCCAGGATGGATTTAGATCCCCCAGGATCCCAGCCCTGAGGTTGGGCTTGAAGCCCACGTCTGTAAGAAGTTTCTGCTGGGGGTCTGTCGGGAGGGAAGCAGTCCTGCACAGTCCGCCAGGGCTGGCTCTGTGCCCGACTCTTGTGTTCTCACACAGCCTGCAGACGACCCAGCAGGCACCGTCAGCACCTGGCCCCCACCCCACCCCCAGCCGGCCGGCCGCCAAGTCCCCAGGTACATCCACGGCTTGCTGCATTTCTCCTGCGAGAGTGTTCTCTGGTCGCTGAGCCGTGCTTGGCCCACATGCCAGGCAGGAGGGTAGTTCTGGGGCATCGAAACCCCAGGTTAGGGGATGACTCCCTCCAGCTTCCTTCCCCTTGGGGCACAACTCTGCAGTGTCTTGGCACACTCTCTCAAAGGCCATATAAATCCTCTGAACCAAATCTATGCATGGGGGTCTGCTTTGGGAGGGAGCCCAACCTACCGATTAGTCAACTTTATTACTGCCCCTACTGTGTGAATGGGCCTGCCAGATTTGGGGGCCACCAGATTGGGAGACTCCCCGCGATCCGAGTGGTGGTAAGTGTGTTCGTACGGCATCATAGCAGGGAAGTTGGCCCATCACCTGTCACCGCACAGCGCCAACATTGCCAAATGACCGTGACAAAGAAATGCCATCCTCTGTCATGGATCCATGGTCCCTCACAGATCATAGAGCCCCTGCCCACCCATTAGCTCGTCCGAGCCTCACACCATTCTATGACATGGGCACAGGGACTGCTTTCCTCCCATTCTGCCCACAAGGACATAGAGACCCTGGGATGTCACGAGACTTCTCCAAGTCCCACTGCAGAGCTGGGACTAGCATGCAGGTGCCCGTCTTCCTCATCTTTGGCCAGAGGCTCTAGGTGGCAGCAGTGGTGTGAGAGCCCAGTGTTATGAGAGACTAACTCTGGAGGACATTTCCCGGGAACAAAGCGCCCCACCCACAAAGACTCATGAGTGATGAGTGACTTTCATAAACATGAGTCAGTGTCAGAGAGAAGTCCTCTCTCCTGAGGTCCTCCTTCAACCGGCCAAGTCAGAAGGACCAGCCCAGCCGCCAGGGAAGCCACACCAGGTCAGACCCTCCTCAGGAGGCAAGGAGCCATGCTCGTCATGCAGAGGGAGTCTCGGCCCCCCGTGGGTCCTGAGCCAGTATTCTGTGCTTGCCTCCTTTGGGGAGAACCTTGAACCAAATCTGAAGGGAGCCCCCACCCAGAAGGGCTATTAGGTCATGAAGAAACGGGATGTGCGGGCCTGTAGAAGCCTGGAGCCGCAGGGCGTCCGCAGTCAACAGGGCCAGTGCTCTTAGTCATGGATCTGGAAAATGGGGCCCCGGGAGGCCGCGTGAGTTGCTCAAGGACCCATCTCTCTGGGAGTGAGAGGAAGCCAGGAGTCCACCCCGAGGGTCCTGGCTCCCAGCCCACCACCTCTTCCCTACTCACCATCTTGCAGTTGAGAGGAAAATGGTTGTTTCCCAGTCATTTTGTCTTCACGGCGTCCCTGCGAGGATGGCAGAGGAGGGGCCCCTTCTCTGTTTCCTAAGAGAAGAAATTGAAAGCCAGAGTCACTTTGCTGAGATCACTCACAGACACCATCAGACTCTCGGGGCCATGACAAACGCCATGCATGACGGACGCCAGCATGTGGGAGGTGATGGAAGAGAGAAATAGAGGTTGGCAGGCGTGGGTCCCTTATCTTCGCCGACCCGGGCTGGGGCTCCCAGGAGTCTAATCTACCGGATTCCAAGGGCAACATTTTAGGGAGAAGAGTCTTGTCCGACTTGGACAAATCCGCCACTTCGGGTCCAGGGTCCCAGGCACTAATTCTGTCCCATTTCCGGAAACCCAAGCTTCTGGGCACCTTGGAGTAACTTAGAAAAGAATCTTAAAGAGTCTCAGAGGCTGTTCATCAGCACGTCCCACCACCTCACGTCTCTGCCCCCTTCACGCCCCTCCCTACAAACTTACACACAACATGGGACCGAGGAGAAAAGCTGTCCAAAGACCTTCCCGGCTAAGACGTCTCTGAGACCTTCTCTGGTGTCTTTCTCATTCTGTCTCTGGCTCATCTGTCACCATGGCAACCTGCATGGCAAGGATGCCCTGTTCAATGTTCTCAAACGGAAATGGAGGCCTGATTATGCCCGGGCTGGGAACTGGGAGGGGGTGGGGTCAGGGTGGAAGTTTGCTCTCCCACTGGGGATGCCAGCCCTGCCCTGTCTCTGTTAGTCCTTTGTTTAGTCTCTCAAAGAGTGACTGAGGTCGCCCCCTGCAGACCTGTCCCGGTGGTGCAGGGATGAGTCCCATTCTCTGCGATAAAGGAGTTCACAGCCAGGGAGGAAATAGGACACAGGTAGAGCGGTCTAGAGTACCAGAGCCTGTAAGGTTCTGGAACCCAGAAGATTGAGGACAGCATGGTGAGAGGGGGGACTGCAGAGGTGGCAGGAACCAAGTGGGGTCTGATGAGGAGCAAGGTGGTCCTCTGCCTGTGCCAGGAGAGGGGAGGGAAAGAGCCATAGTTGGAGACCCCGAGACCCCCGGAGCATCAATCTTACAGGCACCTTCTCTCTGCGCTGCTCTAGATGCTCACATGGGAGCACTCGCTCTGTCCTCCCACTGGCCCATGGCAGTGCGGCCCCCCGTGGTGCCCCTTCTACAGCTGCTCAGAGAGCCCGGAGCTGGCAAGCCAGAGCTGACCCCCGGAGGTGCAGCCAATGCCCTGCAGGCTCTCACCTCAGGCTGACCCTGCCCTGCAGCCCAGTTTCGACCTGGCCCCGAACGAACACATTCCTCACTTGCTTCCCAAAGTCCCATCAGCATCTGACAACAACAGCAGCAACAGAAAGGCCCAGAGGACCTGATGCACGCTTCGAGGGATGCCAAGTCTTAATGCCGCCCAGCTGTGCAGAGGGCCTGGCCGGGGACCCGGGCCCGGGGAACCAGAGGCCCATGACTCAGACGGCCTGGGTGGGAGCCGGTGAGTCAGGGCCCCGGGGATGGCGAGCTGGCATCTGCCCGGGAGCCCTCCACGGGAAGGAGCCGGGGCCGGGATGGGCCGGACGGGCCTCAGTGACTTCGGTCAACCCCTTTGCTCGAGCTCTGGTCCTTTCTGCCCACCAGAGAGCTTCCCAACCTGGGTCTCCCCTGCGAGTCTCCAGGCAGCCCTGAGTGGCCGTTGGGGCAGGCATGGCTTTGACAGAGAACTCCACTGTTGCTCCAAAGGAGTAAATCCAGGAGGAGGAGCTCAGGAAGCCGGAGCCTCAAGGACATCTGTCCCCTCAAGAGCTCTGGGACACCAGGGCCTGGCTAACGTCTTTAGCAAGACAGGCTCCCCAGAACCTCCGAGGGAACCAGATAAAGGGAGATTATCTGAGCCCCGTGCCGAGACCTTTCCCTTCTTTTCCATAATTTTCCAGCCCCTAGATGTTCCCTACATCATGTAAACTGTGTCCTAAGTACGTTCTCTCTGCCTGGGTTCCCCAAAGCTCCGGGAGCAGGCAGAGATGTACTGGGGGGAGGCAGGAGGGGGGGAGGCGGGGGGGGGAGGCAGGGGGGGGGAAGCAGGGGCTGGGGGGAGGGGGATGTATCCCAGTCCACACACTAGACCTGAGATGGTCCCAGAGACCCGCTCCACAGACACGCACTCTAGGTTGCGGATCTCACAGGGCTCTGCCCTGGGTCCCTTGGAAGGTCCCCACCCCGGTCCGCTCAGCAGCCAGAGGCAGGGAGAGCCCAGGTCACCTGGGAACGGAGAAGTGGACACTTGGGAGTTTTCTCTATTCGGGAGGGGACTGGAGAGCAGCAGCCACGGAGGTGGGAGCAGGGACACAGAGACTCCAGGACAGGGTGGGACACCTGATCTGAGAAGAGAGCTGTCTGTGTCGGCCACACACTCCCCCTAACCCCCGTCTTGCCTCTGCAAACAGGCCGTGTGGCCCTGACACAGGGGTGGCTGTGGGACCTCCCGCCCGTCCAGTGCCTGACCTCCTAGACCCCCGGTGACACGCCCAAGGAGGACTCTCGAGACCCGCTGAGCCGGCCACCGTCCTCCCCGGGGTTTGTCCGATGGGAGTGGGAGGCGGGAGACCCTGTTCTCCTGATCTCGGGGCTCCAGGGCTGTGTCTCCCCAGCGACCACTGTGGAAGAAAGCAGCCACGCCGTGAGGGGAGAGAAAGAGACACACGAAGTCACGGCGAGCCCGGGAGGCTGTGGCTGCCGGGCCGGCTCTGGCACTCTGCTCCTCCCTCTCTGATGCCTGAAGCCAACGGTGCTCCTCTTCGGAGGCACCTCAGCGGCTGATGTGCTGTCCGGCGCCTGCAGGCGGAGTCACAGTCTTGCACACAAGGTTCGAGGATCGGGGTCCCCCCACCCGCGTGTCTTCTCGTCTTCCTCTGCCCCCCTCCCCAGAAAGCAGAGCCGAACCCACCGGAAGTGCAGAGTGTATCACACTTATTAAGTCATCCGGGTTTTGCGGCCCATGTTGGCCCAACCCAGCAGGGATTCTAGAAGGCAGCGGGGACCAAAACGGGGGGGCGGGGGAGGTGTATAGTAGCATGTGGTTCTGTCCCCCGTCGGTGAGGGGCCAGAAGTGGGACAGGAGCCACAGCAAGCAGCAGGAGCAGGAGGAGACGGACAGGTTAGGGCCAGGCCTCCACCCAGCAAGGGCCAAGCAGTGCCCGATGGTTGGTCACTGATTTCCCAAGTGTTTTGGGTGCCCAGGACCGCTGGGGGTGTGAAAGGCCCGTGTTGGACGAGGTCTTGCTCCCAAAGCTGGTGTTGTGGGGGAGGGGCACACTGAAAAAGCAGCAGATAAAGCTGTCCTGTGGCGGGTGGGGGCAGACCCCTTGGGGGTGGACGTCTGAGCAAAGACCTGACTGAAGAGAGAGAGGGAGCTGCACCCCGCTGCACCCTGCTCCCTGCCCCAGATGAAAGAGCCCATGGCCCCGGGCTCTCGGGTCGGAGCTCGGGGTCTCCCCGCCTATGTGCAGGGGGGCAGGATTCACACCCAAGCACCCAAGACTTCAAAACGCGCTCCTTCAAAGCAAATCTGGGGCTGAGTCGGTGAGCCAGGCTCCCAGAGAAGAGGTGGGTGGTGTGTCCGTCCGCTGGCTGGGACCCGCCTGCTGACCCCCTGCAGGGGCCCGACTGGGGCAGGTCCCGCGGGAGCAGAAAACGCCCCGCCCCATCGGGCAGCCCCGGCTCCGGCCAGCCCTCCTCCGGCGGCAGAGGGCGGCGTGTCCGGGGGAGTCCCGTGTCCTGACGCCGCAGCCTCCCAGGACCTGTGACCTGGCGAGACGGCACCTCTTCCCTGCCCCGCCCCGTTTGCACACGCAGGGGAGATGTTAGCTACGTTCCTCCCTTGAAACAGGCCACGGGGTCGGAATGCGTTTCCGGAGTTGAGAAGGAGCCTCTCGGCCTCGGACCAGAAGAGCGGAAGGAGGGGCGCCTGGGGGGCTCAGCCTGTTAAGCGTCCGGCTTCGGCTCAGGTCATGATCTCACGGTACCTGAGTTCGAGCCCAGCATCGGGCTCTGTGCCGACAGCTCAGAGCCTGGAGCCTGCTTCCGATTCTGTGTCTCCCTCTCTCTCTACCCCTCCCCGCTCATGCTCTATCCCACTCTGTATCAAAGAAATATTGTATATTTATTATTATATATATAATATATATATAAAGAAAAAAGAAAACCGACTAGCTTTATAAAGGAAGAAGAAGAAGGAGAAGAAGAAGGAGAAGGAGAAGGAGAAGGAGACCGTGCCAGATCGGTGCCTCCGAAGGCAGCAGATTCCAGATCGGCCCTAAAGTCGCTGACTGAACCCTCCTGATCGCCGGGACCTCGGGCGTGGATGGAAGGCGCACATCCTCCCCTGCTGGGGTCTCGGGAAGCCACTGCGGGGCCGTCACCTTCTCTGTGAGCCCGGGCACGGGCCCCTCGATCTGGGAACCGACATGCGATTAGAGGCGCAGCAGGTTTAATGCAATCTGAACGCTGAAGTTGGCATTCCCTCCCCGAATCCATATCCGACTCACCCAATTACTGGGGAGATACTGTCAGGGAAGCCCTCGTAGGACAAAGGGGAGACCAAATCCCAGCTCAGCCCCAGGCGCCCCCCGCCCCATGCGGCCGTTGACCTATCACTATTGAGCTCTCCTCCTTCCTGTGGAATTCGCGGGGTCGGAGGGACCCCGGAGGGCTGTCCTGAGATCACAGAGACACCGACTCAGATCAGTCTGACGTGTGTCACACCCCGAGCACGGTGCATGGAGGGGGTGGGACCATCGGGGTTGAGCACGTGAGGGACGAGCCCAGATTCCTGCAGACGCACGTGAGAGTCCCCCGGCCCGATGCCCCCTAAGTGCTGACCCTGCACGGAGATGGGATTCTCCGATGTGGACTCAGAGGAGGGTGGCTCTGCAAAGCCCACCGAGTCCCAGGCACCGTTGAGATCTGGGGACATCACTGCAGACAGCAGAGCTCCTGGCGAAATGGCAGCATGTGCCTTGACACAACCCCAAAATGGGAGGGCCCCCGGCGTGCGGGTGACCCAGGGGAAGTCACCTCTCCTCACGGGCTTTGGTTTCTCCATCTTTCCTGTGGACACATGACAGAGTCTGAGGCCCACGCAGTAACATCAAGAGGCAAAGAGGGCCCAGGGTGTAAGGCAGTGGATGTGGGGGTGGGCGACGCACCTCCCACAACAGGGCATGCGATGCCACTTCAGCCTCTCTTTGCCAGAGTGCGGGTGCAATGGCACCAAATCTTCCGACTTTTTCAACAACTTTTTAATTTATTCAGTTTTTGAGAGAGAGAGAAACAGACAGAGCATGAGCAGGGGAGCGGCAGAGACAGAGGGAGACAGAATCCAAAGCAGGCTCCAGGCTCCGAGCTGTCAGCACAGAGCCTGACGCAGGGCTCGAACCCACGAACTATGAGATCATGACCTGAGCCCAAGTCGGAGGCCCAACCAACTCAACCACCAGGGCGTCTCTTCCTGCTTTTTCAAAATAAGCCTAAAATTCGCATTTTTATGTGATGGCTCCATCTTTTAAATATTAGCAGCTTAAGTCTGCGGTTTTGGTTTTGTTTTGTTTTGTTTTATTGAAAACACTATAAGCTTCAAACCAGGCCTGTCTTTGGGGGTTGACCCGCACACAATCATGCAGGGTCCTGGGAGTCCTGCCTCTCTGGTAGGGTCTTTGTTGCGGGGGGTGGAGAGAGGTGCTGGCAGGTGTTAGAGGAGGAAGGAAGCACAGAAGAACGGGATTTGTTTTACCGATGACCCGGTAACAATCTCAAACGCCTCCAGAGGCCCGGAAAATTCCAGCAGCGAATGAGTTTCTGTTTGACCAGGGCTGAGGGCCTCCAGGTCCCCGGCGGCCTCCCTCATGCTGCGCACGGCTCTATACCGGGCCCTTTCTTAAAGGTCGCCTCCGTGGGCCCTTCTCGGTGGAATTCGCCTCCTGCGTAACACCGTGTTACATGCCAACTCTCTCTCAGGTGCCCAGATGAAGGGATCATCTGGATGCAAGTCCCAGCTCTTCCCCTTACTGTCTAGGTCACACGATCTTTCTATGCCTCAGTTTCCTGATCTGTAACTCCAGAGAGCCGACAAACAGGAGGCCTCGTGACACTCAAAAGCATCCAGCCGGGGCTTCTCGGCAAACTGGGTAACTCTGAGCCTGCATTTAAACAGCAGTAGAATCCACAAAACAATGGCGTCTTCTGGAAAGGCACGGCCGGCCGTCTTTGGACAGGGACTTGATTTCCGAGCAAGGCCGTGGCCCGCGGCGCCCCGCCCCCTCCACCCTCCACCCGGGGCCAGCCCTTCCGTTTGGCGAAAAGACCAGGGTGGGTTTTCCCGGGGCCGGGGGTCGATCCAGCCACTTGGTCACTGTCACCGTAAGTCCCCCTCCGTCCCTGGGTCCTGTCCACACCTTCGTGAGAGGGTTCGCCCCAGGGCCCTGGTCGTTCCCCCCAGCTTCTCCAGGCCAGGGGTCCACGGTGACCCCTACCTTTGCAGGCCGAATGCAAGTTCTCCTACACGCTCTCCACAACACTTTATCTTAATTAAGCATAAAAATTAGGAAATTCCAAGCTAAGCTTTCCTGAATTGTGTGGGTAGAAGAAATGTTTAAATCTCCTTTTTTGGCCGAGTGTTTGCAAGGCAAGCGTTTCCAAATGTTTGGCCCAGTCCTCTGCCTGGGCCTCCCCCCTCTGCCTGTCCTCAGGAGGAGGGCTCCAAAGATAAGGGGGGAGGGCCGGACCTCCACCAACCAGGAAGCTGCCCAGCTGACCGCGGATGACCCCCTGGCTGGGTCTCCCCAACACCTGGATGACTGACTGTTACTCTGGACCTCCTCTGCGCCAAATGTGTCTGGCAGCTACCCGCAGTCAGTCAGGGGGTTTGGGTTTGGAAAACTGGAGATCAGCAAACAAAGGCAAAGAGTGAGAAGGGGTGAGGTCTGGTTAGAAAAATTGAAATTCATCCTGGTTTCCTTCCAGCCCAAAGAACAGGCTGTTCCGTGGGTTCCAGAGACCGTACGGGAGTGGGCGAGCAGGCCCTCATATCTGGCTGGAGGTTGGCCGCCATTTTGTAAGATCAGTAAAACCCAACTGCTCTACCTTCCCCGGGCCTGTTCCCCGGGAGGGGCAGAAGCTGAGGCCCACGGTGTCAGGGAAAGACCATCACTTTGGGATCAGACCGCCTGGGTTTGGAACCCACGATTGTTACTTACTAGTTGGGTCACTTAGCCCTCCCGACGCCCATTGAAAATGGAGACAATAACTCTTGCCTCACAGGATTGAGGTGAGGATTAGAAAGGTCCGCTGGGGGGCGCCCGGGGGGCTCAGTCGGTTGAGCGTCCAACTTGGGATCAGATCATGACCTTGTGGTTCATGAGTTTGAGCCCCACTTTGGGCTCTGTGCTGACAGCTCAGAGCCTGGAGCCTGCTTCGGCTTCTGTGTCTCCCTCTCTCTCTGCCTCTCCCCTGCTCACTCTCCATCTCTCTGTCTCCCAAAAATAAATAAAAGATAAAATTTAAAAAGAAGATCAGCTCAGCTGAGTATACACCTGGCAGTAAGCAGTACCTCACTGGCAGCATAAAACCGAGCGCCAGGGAGTAGCACCCAAGAGTATGGGACGCTCAGTTGAGAGAAAAACCGAGCCTCGATGGAAGAGTTCCTGAATACAATGTCCCTCTGTTCTCTCTAAATTTTACTGCACTCAACACCCCCCACCCCACCCCACCCCCACCCCCACAAAAGGCACTGCTGATTTTCTCCTGCTGGTGTCACGCCATTTGCCTGCACTGGGAGGCCATGAGGACATTGTTGAGGACATTGCTCGTTGCTTCACACCGCGTCATCCTTCCGCGGCCCCGTGAGGGGCGTTTCTCATCACTACACCACCAGAAAACAGTTGTAAGTACTGTTACTCTGCCCAGTACCAGCTTCCGAGTCGTCGATGTAGTTCTGCCTCGTGGACCCCAAGCGTGGTGCACTCGGCGCCGGCCGAGGGATCAGAAGTGAATCTTCCACCTGCTCCGCCTCGTCTCCTGAACCCCACCGTCCACGTCCTGTGGACCCAACCCAGCCTGGTGCCTCTGATTTTTTTCATTCTTCTTTCCTCTTTGAGCTGAAATTTTCCTTCTCAGCATGTTTTTAAACCAAGTTGGATTTTGAGTGTTTGCCAGGCACTCTGGATCTTCTGATGACAAAGTTGGAGGTGGACTCTTAGACTATAACCCCATGGGGAGATGGAAAAATCAACACGGACCATGCCTCGTGTGGACGGTACTCGATGTCAGCTGCAACACGCTTTGCTGCCCGTCCCCTTCTCCCATGCGACAGAAGCCACACTGGCTGGCAGATGAGCTCATGAAATGGCTTTTCCTCCATATATCAAGGATCTGGTAGACTCTGAAGGGTGTCCTGCTCACGTCCATTGTCTCACGTTTCCCTGGTCCCACGAAGTATCATCCCGAGATGTCACAGTGGACGTAACGTTAGCTCAGGCATTGTCCTATCCATGCCCGGCCTCCCTTAGGTGACACTTTGTCCATCAGAAAGCATCTGCAAAAATCCATTGGGCTGGCCATCTGCTCCGTGTCTGGTTTTCCTCTCTGAATAGAGTGGTGGCCAGTGGGGTCCCCCAGGAGAAAATAGAGTCTGAGCTCAGCTGAAGCAGGAAGCCGGACTTCTGTGATGATCTGGGGAGAGTGTGGTGGGGTCAGCTGTGAAATTCTGGGACGGTCATCTACCATCCCAGCCCATCTCTACGCCCATCACACTGCCCACCTCCCAGGGAGGGGTGGGGGTGACGGGTTGGAAGGACCACGGATGTAGGGAGTGCCCATCCATATTGAGCGCCTGCTCTGTGCCAGGGCACTGGGGATCCAGCAGGAACAGGACAAGTCCAGTTCCTCCCTAAGGGAGCTTATGCTCTAAAGGAGGGATGGGGTGGGGGGAGTAGGCACGAAATAAATAGGTAAGTAAGAAAAATAATGGTGATGAGAACGCAGAGAAGATGGGTTGTGGAGAGAGTGCCAGGGTGGAAGGACACTCAAGTTTCAGAGGTGCGAGCGTCTAGAAGAGACGTGTCATGGTGGGGGGCGGAGGGGGGGCAGGAAAGAAGCGTCAAGACGTGGTCCAGGCGGTGAAGAGGTCACCGGAGTCGAGGGACCGTGCAGCCAGGGCAGGAGGAAGGGCCGTGGCTCGGATGCCAACATCTGTCCTTTTCTATCATCTGGAGGGGGGCGGGGAGAGCGGTTAGCCGCCCAGTTTGAAGAGGGGGACATGCCAGTGACATACCGTCTTGATTTGCGGCTGCGCATAACGCGGCTCCGAGGCAGCTTCTTGGACACCATCCCCCACCCCCACCCCCACCCCGCCCCCGCCTGCCCGGCTCCAAGCCGGGAACCTGCCTACTGTGTGCAAGGCCCCATCGCGTGGCCCCCGGCTGCCAAACAGCTGTCAGCCGGGAACAGAGCCACATGTTTCCACTGGTCTGGACATCCAGCCCTGTCCTCAAGTGGAGGGGAAGGCAGCATCTCGATTTCGACCCGGGAAGCGGGCCGCTGCTGCCCACCCGGCCATCACGCCCGTTACAGAAATACGCTCTTGAGGCTCACGTGAAAAGTTGGACATAGGCACTTCTGCTGCTCTCAAACATGCGACTACGCTTCAGGACGATCACACTCCACGCTTGTATTTCCTCTGAGTGAAGGGGAAAGCGTGCAGTTACTGCTGAGCGACAGTTTGCAAAGGGAAGACAGAGAAGTCAAAAGAGTTAGGTGGCTGGCCTCTCTCTCTCCCTCTCTCTGAATCCGCTACTCACCAGTTTTGGGACCCTAGAATAGTCACTACACTCCTCTGGGAACAAACAGACACCCCCCTCTTCCCCTCACTAACTGAATGTTGCTTTGTGGATCATTCAAGTCAGAAAAGATTTGAGGGGCGCCTGGGTGGGTCAGTCGGTTGATCGTCCAACTTCGGTTCAGGTCACGATCTCACTGTTTGTGGGTTCGAGCCCCGTGTTGAGCTGTGTGCTGACAGGTTGGAACCTGGAGCCTGCTTCAGATTCTGTGTCTCCTTCTCTCTCTCTCTGTCTCTCCTCCACCCCACTCTCTCTCTCTTTCTCTGTCTCTCTTTCTCTCTCTCAAATATAAATAAATATTTAAAAATTAAAAAGAAAAAAATAGGTTTGAGAGTACTTTGCAAACTGCAAAGTGCCAAGGAACAAATGTGATTTTTAGTTAACAACTGTTGAGTCAATGCATTTTCACTGGCCAAGGTCAATCCTTCTTGCAGTTTCTGTCCTATTTTCCAGTCATCATTTCATTCGTTTTATTTCATTTTGGGATTTATGGGACAAAAATTCAAGGTGTTTATGAAGAGGCTGGCTTTAGAAGATAAGAGAAGCAAATAACACTTATTCGAAGATGAACTGTAATGGATGCCGATGGTGTCCGGCCAGGCCCTACACACCAGGGTGGGCACCCGCCCCTCTCCCCGCTGTAATGGCGGCTGCTAATGGCTCTCAGCTGCCCCTTCTCTGGAGAACTGCTCTCTGAGTTTTGGAATATATTTGAGGAGTCACACCCTGTCCCCATGCCGGCCAGGGCCTGCCTGTAGCCAATTTCTGACTAATGCATGTAAACAAAGTCCTGTCCACCTTGCCTCAAAATGAGACACCCCAGAGCTCCCTACGGCATCAAGCTAAGGAGAGACGTTAGCTGGGCGCGCTCCTTTGCCAAGCTGCACCCCTTGCCCTGTCTTTCACTATATGGACTTTTTCGGAAAGCATTCTCTCACTGTATCCGTTGTTCGAGCATCCCTTTCTCATGGTCTGCTCCTGGGGAGCCCAAGCCAACACATTTGGCCCCAGCTTTTATCCCAGGAAACAGATCCACAGGACAGAATCTGGGTCCCTTGCCAGCCACATGGTGATGAGTGCCCCGTCCCTGGCAAGAGGGGCATTTCCCGGCGCAGAGTAGCAGTGCAGTGGCCGAGGATTTTATCTGTGTTGTCGGGACAGCTCACCGGCTGGAAGGAGCAGCATTAGCCTGTGAAGCTCAAGAGGTTCAGGAGAAGGAATAACTGTAACATCTCTGCGATCGAGTCACTGCTGCTGATGCCACTGATGATGATTTGAAGGGAGAGGAAACGGCGGGCTCAAATTGATTCATCTCCAAGGATGAGCCAAGGGGCGCCTGGGTGGCTCCGTTGGTTAAGTGTCAGACTTCAGCTCAGGCCATGATCTTGCACTCCATGAGTTCGAGCCTGCATCGGGCTCTGTCTAACAGCTTGGAGTCTGAAACCTGTTTTGGATTCTGTGTCTTCCTCTTTCTCTGTCTCTCCCCCACTCATGCTTTGTCTCCCTCTCTCTCTCCCAAAAATAAACATTAAAATAAAAAACAAAAACCCAGCTTGAGTCCCCAGGAGGAAGGGCCAGGTAACGCCCCACAAGGGTAAACAGAAATGACTTACCAAGGTCTTCTCAGAAGAACCACTTGCATGGCTAGTCTTACACGGGGAAAAAGAAATACCCCTATCTTTTGAGGACTGTTAGGAGCACAGTACCAGTTGACACCGCAGAGTGCCAAGGCGCTATCGTGGCTCCCCTCTGAGGGCAGAGGCACGTGGGAGTCAGGCCAGAACTCTGGGAAAACTGGTGGGTCATGGTAGGTGACAGTAGATGACACCAATTTAACCAACTCATTTCTCCAGCTGCAGCTTTCACTCCGGACACGCCTCTCTACTAGGGCGGATTCGAACCAGCTTCTGATCCATGAATTGTAGCTACTGATGTACAGAACGCGTGGTTTGGGCTACATGTTGGGAAAAGGGATCAGAAACAGCATATATTCACTGCTTCTCCCCAGATCTTAATTCTGCCCCTTTCTGTCATGATGCAAGTCGAACATTCCTCAGGATCTGACCATACCTCGGAATGTCCTATTGGACCCCCGCCCTGATGGCACCGTGTTCACTAGACACAATGCATGAGCTCCAGAGGGAAGGACCACCATACAGATGACGTCTTCGGGGGCGCAGGGGTCTAGGGTATGCTGGGACATCCCCTCAAAGTGAAGGACAAACCATTGCACCTGCAACTGAGGAAGAAACCCAAGGGCTGGCACACTACCTTGGGTTTTAGAGTTGGCATATTCCACTCTTGGCAATCCTGCGTCACCTACTTACCAGGTGACACTAGAGGCCACTAGCTCTGAGTGGGACCCAGACTGTGGTACAAACAGTCCTGTCACCTGGGTCACACGGGCCAGTGAAGCAGTGCTTCCAGAGGTACCAAAGTAGGAAAAGACCCTGTGGGGTCTCTGATAAACTAGGAGAGCCCCAGGGCAGACCCCCAGGACTCTGAAGCCAGGGCTGTGCTATCCGCAGAAGAACACTCGAGACCATTTGGAGAGTAGGTCTTGGAAGGTCAATGGGTCCTGATGGGGAGTGTCTGACCTCAGGATATCAAGTGACTGTGCGACAGAAGTGCCTGCACATGTGGAATGCTGTCAGATTCATCGAGCCATGGACACAGGTGTCCCACAACAATCCTTCATGAGATAGAAGTGATACATCTGACGCTGGGCTTAAGCAAGTCCAGAGGGTACAAGGATGTTAGATGGACATCCACGCACCCAGCTCACACTTCTTATTTGTGGATGATCCCTAAGACTGATGAGCATGTGGTCCATGGGCAGGTCAGTTCGGTGCATTGGTGGGAGACAAAATGGACTGCCCTCACCTACAGCTTGACTCAAAGATGGCCCCGGAAGACAGAGGTGAGGGAGAACCCTCCAATGGTGCGTTAGCTTATCTACTTGGTTCGAAAGGACAGGTGGGCTGAGGGAAGGATTTACATAGACTCGTGGGCAGCAGCAATGGCTCATCTGCTTGGTCAGTTTCCTGCTGTGCCCAATGGGAAAAGCCATGCTGTGGTTGCTGTGGCTGTTGTTCGGCACAGTCCAAGCCCTCAAGGAACTCCTCGCCGGGTGAGGGGGACACACAGCTGAACAGACAAACACAGTGCAGAATAAAAGATGCTAGAACTTTGGGTAGAGCACACTGACCCTGGGGGGATCAGGGCAGGCTCTCTGGGAGATGACACTGAGCCCACGTTTACCAGATGGACAGGAGAAAAGATCATTCCAGACAAGTGGAATAGCACATGCCAAGGCACTGAGGCATGAAACTGTTTTCAAAGCGTTATTCACCGTTCAGCATGGGTGGAAAGCAGAATAAGAGGTGTGAGTAATGGGATGGGGGCAGGTCAGAGAAGAAATTGTGCCAGACAGATGGACGGGCCACCAGATCATGAAAGACCTTTTGGGTCATGCTCAGGATCAAGGACTATGTCCCCCTGGGGTTGAAGACAACTTTGAAGGGAAGTGTCCTGACCTTAATGGAAATACCTGTAACACGAATAGAACTGGCCTTCCTTGGGTGCCCTGCACCCATTCCTCACCCACTCTCACATCTGCCAGGTATAGTTATGAGGGCTGACAATACTTCTCTCTGCTCTCGGGCCATGAAACCAGAGCCATGCCACCCCTTTGGATGTGGGACTTTTACCTAAATCACAGAAGAGCACTACATGGACTCAGGAGGCCTCACATGGCCCGTGTCCCCGAGCCCTACTGCATGCAGCCATGTGGTTGGTGAGGACGCACCACCCCCAGCCCAGCTCGAGGGTGGAACTTGATCAGACAAAGCCAACGAAAGAACTCCTACTCTCTCCCAGCCACATTTAGTAGCTTAGAGGGGGCAAGTGACTTGAGTCAGCACCATTGCAATAAGGCACGAGACCCCCGTTCGGTGGCTGAGAGACGAGAAGCCTTTTGTCCACTCCAGACTCAAAGGAGAAAGCGTGTAGCTCAAGCGTGTAGCTTCTGGTGGCCACCTGACTTCTCCGAAGGCAGCCCATCCGAGGACACGGCCAACAATGACACCCAGCTCAGGTCAGACAAGGAGAATCACAGAAATTCAGTCTGCTGATTTGGGAGCTCTGGACCGAACAACTCCGACGTCTGCTCTACCTCTGAGCTCCATTGTGGATATACTCGCCCCTCCCCCTTACCCCGTATGGGTAAGTCAAGTGGAAATGCGCTTTCTGATGTTTCCAGTATGTTGGGTGTTCAACGTCACATCATCACCAAGAGAAGGACAAATCAGAAGCCAATTCATTGAACAGCAATGCCAGTCTTTCCTAAACGATTCTGAAGGAGCAGCAAAAGAGGAATTCCATGGCGCAAATAGACTAAGATATGTTCTTTCCTCTTCTGTCCCCAAAGCCGGTAGCCCGTTGCCACGCTCCTCTTCCCCTCCTCCCTTCTCTCCCTTGGCCCAGCTTTCCCGTACACCCCACCCCTCACCCTGAGCTGCCAGACAGGAGCCTGAAAGGTGCCGGGGCAAGTCAGAGCCCTCAGAAGGTGGGGCAGACGGGAGGATGAGGGATGCCAGCAAGTTTAGATTTCCTCCTGATCTCTGCCACACTCTTTTACAAAGGATCCTTATCAAGGAGAGAGCATCTTTGCAAACCCACCATTTACCTGAAGGAAAAGTATAGAGAGGAAACAAATGGGTGTCTTTGCTCATCCCCCATTGCAAACATCAGCCAGAATCTGGTCCTTCGTCCTGAGATCCCCCAAGTTCAAGGCAGAGTGGCACGCGATACACAAGAGGTCAGGGGTTACCTAGTGCCCTAGCTGGCCCAAGGACACAGGGAGTCAAGTGACCACCATGATCCCTGAAAACACAGGTCAGGAGGAGGGGCTCTGGAGGCGAGCCGTGTGGACGCAAGCCTGGCTCTGTCATCGTTAGCCGTGTGGCCTTGGAGAAGTTATATGACCTATCAGGACCTTCATTTCCTTGCTCGGAAGACAATGATAATAGCTCTCTGGCTGAAGTGAGAGTGAGTTAAGGCACATAAATGGCTTAGAGCAGGTCCTGGCACGCAGTGAACCCTCAGCCAGCATTAACTGTCATCTGTGAAGATTCTGGTCTGTGGCTCTCGGTATTGACTCAGGGGGGCAGCCGGTGGGTGGAAAGCAGGTGGCCCCATCAGTGAGTACCAAAATGAGATCTGAGGCTGATATACATCTACCACTGTTTAGGGCGCTTTGGGGTGCCCTCAAACGCAGAGCCTGAGACAAGAGTTGGGTGCAGGTCTTTATTTGGGGGTTTCAGGGAGGCCATGGAGCAGGGAAGATGGAGATCCGTATCAGCATGATCCAGGTGGGCACTGGGGAGTCAATTCACCCGGACCTCCCGAGAAGTATACGGGAGGCCTCTGTTCTGAACTGAATAGTGTTCCCCCAAACTCATGTTCACCCAGAACCCCAGGATCTGACCTTAGTTGGAAACGGGTCTTTGCAGATGTAATTGCTTAAGTAAAGATGAGGTCATACTGGGGTTGGGTGGGCCCTAAATCCAGTGACTGGTGTCCTTGTAGAAAGGTTATGTAAATGCACACCGAGGGAAGAATCCCATGTGAAGACAGGGGCAGAGATTGGAGAGACGCATCTAGAAGTCCAGAAACACTGGAGACTTCCAGAAGCCACTAGAAAGGAGAAAGGCATGACCCCTCCCTCAGAACTTCCAGAAGGAGTCAACCCTGTCCACACCTCGATCTCAAACTTCTGGCTCTAGAACTACACGGAACTATATTTCTGTTGTTTTAAGCCCCTCCGTTTATGGTAATTCGGGGTGGCAACCATAGGAAACTAACACCCTCCCACAGCTGCCTGGCCACGGGGCAGGAGCAGCGCATCTCTGCCCCGAGCCCCCAGGACCCCCTGACTGAGTGGGGTTGGCCGTTTTCCTGCACTTTAGGGATACACTTGCAAAAAAGCCAAGGGGATGCCAGGACACTGGAAAAGTTCACACAGACGCGGAGAGATCCCAGAGCTGACAAACGGGAATGCCTCAGAGGGGGGTGGATCTGCGCTGGCAGAGAACTGGGGGCTGTGGTCAGACCAGAGGGATCCAAGGGGACGTGACACAAGTCCCAGAGATGTCTGCTACCGTCACCACCATGGCCGAGGGGGTGCGGGGGAACTGTGCCGCCGTGTTTACTCACACTTCCTGCCGGGAGTTTTCCAAGGTTGCCCAGGGTGACTTTCATTCATTCATTCATCCTGCACACCCTCCCTAAGCTCCTGCTCTGGATCAGGCCCGGGAAGATACCAATGGCCAGCGCTGGCCCCGGGGCTCCCTGGGGCTCCCGATCCAGGGACGGGGGGCACTCAGGTCTTCAGGACACAATGGATGAGTTCGGTGGTGGCTGGAAGTGGAGGAGGTCCCGGGAGCACGGAAGGCAGGCCAGCCTGGGGGCTGCGGGCAGGGAGACGGCCAGTGAGTCTTCCTGAAGAAGACGATGCAGGCAGGGAAAGAACATTTGATGGCTCAGACGGCCCCACACTTGACGGTGGGGGGTGCGGATGAGCGGGGCGTCCGGGCCTCTGTGGCCCCCAGCGGCCCTGCCTGCCTGCCCACCCTTCCAGACACAGCGGCCTCTCTTTCCTTGCACAACGCCCCTCCTCTACTCCGTGAAGTGGTTCTGGGGCTGGAATCCTGGCGCCCCATCCCCACCCTGGCTACGGAGGGACCCAGAAATGGACGTGTGACCCAGGCAGAGCTAACAGAGTCTTTGCCTGAGACTTCACCTGGGTCCACCAGAAAAGTCCCCCTCCCCTCTTTACCTTACTTGGCCGGTGCTGGGAGCAGCTCGTGACTCTGCCCTCCCCTCGCCCCTGGTGGAAATTCATGGACGCAGGTAGAGGATGAGGCCAAAGCAAGAGAAAGGCAGAGGAGAGACAAAAGGATTGTCTCCCCGTCATGTCTGAGGCCAGTTGCCCTCCTGGCCCTGCCCGGTCTCACGGCCACACTTGTTTTAGGTAAGGCGGTTGGTGCTGAGTTTCAGACCCTTAAAACAGAAAAGGTCCGGAGGAAGTTTTTTGTTGTTGTTGTTGTTGTTGTTTTAGTGTTTTATTTTTTATTTTTTATTTTTGAGAGAGAGAGAGAGACAGCATGAGCAGGGGAGGGTCAGAGAGAGAGGGAGACACAGAATCCAAGGACAGGCCCCAGGTAATGAGCTGTCAGCACAGAGTCTGATGCGGGGCTCAAACCCACGATCCGTGAGATCATGACCTGAGCCAAAGTCGGACGCTCAACCGACTGAGCCCCCCAGGTGCCCACAGAGGAAGTTTTTAAGTGAGAGTTTTGTGGGTTGAATTGTGGTCCCCAAAGGTTTGGCCACCCAGAACCTCCGAGTGTGGCCTTATAGAGTGTTTTTACAGATATAATTAAAGTAAGAACTTTGAGATGAGATCACTGGACCCTAAACCCAATGACAAGCCCTGATAAGGGCAGAGGAGGAGAAGAGGCAGAGGGAGACAGAGAGAGGGCCACATGATGACGGAGGTAGAGACAGGAGCAGTGCGGTCACAGGTCCGGGGACACCTGGAGCCCCCAGATGTGGAGGCCAGGAGGAACCCTGGCCTGGACCCTTCCTCGCGGGCACAGCCCTGCTGACTGCAGGACCGGGACACAAGACGTTTCAAGCCACCCAGTTCATGATCATTTGTTCTGGCGGCCACAAGAAACGGATTCTGTGAGCATCATCCAAAAAGCCCAGGAGGGAAGTGAAGCAGCTGAAGACGGGGTCTGCCTGGTCATGTCTGAGGCCCCTGCCCAGTGGGCCTGGCCAAGCCTGGTGGCTCAGTCCTTTGGGCATCTCACTCGGGTTCTGCTCAGCTTACGATCTCACAGTGTGTGAGTTTGAGCCCCGTCTCGGGCTCTGTGCTGACAGCTCGCAGCCTTCTTGGGATTCTCTCTCTCCCCCACCCCTGCTTCCTCCCCCAAATAAATAAACTTTAAAAAGAAAAGAATAAAAAAAAGACTGTGCAAACAGCTACCAGACATCGCGGTTGGCGAGGCAAGGAGTGAGGATGGGACAATTGGGTTTTGCTGCGCTGACCCATCTCTACGGAAGGGAGGCGCTTTCTGCGCCCTTCAGGATCTCCTGACCTCCGCGTGTCCGATCCCAGTGGGGGCGGAGCCCTGACAGCGGCAGGTCTCAGCGATGCTCCACCCACACTGGGCTCAGGTGTCCGCTCAGGCGCCCGCAGGCCCGGAAATGCCAGGAATCCCACCTCACAAGTGAGCTTTTGACCAACGGGGTCAGGAACCAGTGGAAAATCTTCCCTGGAAAATCATTCCGAGCTGATTCTCACGGAATCGACAGAGGCCGTTGGGTGAACAGCCCCACAGGGTGGAGCTGGAGCCCCCTTCACCCAGCTTGGCTCACTGTCCCCCCTGGCTGTCCCCAGGGACACACGCCTGGCAGAGTGCTCACACAGACGCCTCTAACTCAGGCTCCGCTTTCCGGGAATCCAGCACACCGGCTTGGAAAACAGACGGTCTCTATATCCTGCTGAAAACGGTCTTCAGGGCTAACGCCACCGAATAACCACGTATGAAATAAATCCTGATGCAGCCTCTCTAACAAGTGCCCCTCAAGTGCAGCAGCTGCGACAGGGATCAGTCGTTCCTGGGACCGTAAGAGGGAGGGAATTGTATTCAGTGAAACTTCTCTCAAGGGTAGTGTGGCTGGAAAAATCCAGGAGGAGCCGCATGGGCTAAGGAATAAGACCCACCACCACCACCACCTCATAAGGTGTGAGGATCAGTGGAAGGTTGTGAATTCTCACCTAAGTAGGGAGGGTCCAGTGAAGGCAGGCAGTTTTGGTTTATTTGCCCTGGGAAGCGTGCAAGTTTGGGGCAGAGTGGAATTGTTCTGACAGCCAAGAAGATGCCGAGGCAGCCCCGGGGTCCTTCTCCATGCTGCCCAGTTCTCCCCATAAACACCGTGTCAATAACTAGAGAACCCCAGTTTGAAGGGCAAATTGTCAGCCTGCTCAGGGCTGCCACACACCTTCCCCATCTTCACGGAGACGCTTCCCCTTAATATCTTGTGGCACAGTCGAGACGTGACTGAACCTTCCTATCCAGAGTTCTCCCTAGAGGCCGAAGGATTTCGAAAGGGAATAGATGTGGAGAGTAACATACAAGTCCTGTATCTCAGCACGCTATGCCATCGTGATGCCACCTGCCTCTGTCCATGCCCCACGGCCCGCATCGCCCGGCCAGCCACCCCTGCCTGGAACAGACGAGGATAGGAAGAGACACAGGCTGTCTCCCACCCCGGCCCCCCCAGGCCCACGCTCCGAGGTCCAGCCTCCCAGCCAAGGACACACACACACACACACACCCCAGAAAGAGGCAGAGCGCAGAATTCACAGGTGATTCTTTATAGCAGCTCAAGGAAGTACCATTAGCTCTTTTTACAGAGCAGGAAATAGGGGTCAGATCGAAAGAAGAGAGCTTGCCCCGTACACAGTGTGGCCAGTCTCAGACCACAGAAACTTCCCTGCTTCCCTATCATAGGAGGAAAAAAAACCAATAATAATAAGCACGCACACAATTTTTTTGGCCCCGCTGCCCCACGCCCTTCTCATGTCACCACTTAATATTCAAACGTGGAGAATTTCCACACTGGAGAAGAAAAATGTCCGAAGATTTTCCCTAGAAGGCCTCGGAGCTTGGTTTCTCACAAATGGCCCCAAGGATGGAAAAAGTCTCCCAAATTGAGACTGGCAGGAAAGGGGGCCCACTTTGTCTGATATTTCTTCTCTCCTTTCTTGGCACCCGTAGGCTGAGCTCACGCCAGTGGAAAATTCCCAAGTGCCAGAGAGTTCTCAGATAATCTGCACGCAAAAAAGAAAAAAAAAAAGCCTTTCAACTAAGACAGCTCATGAGGGATTAAGGCGGGGCTCCAGCCAAAACATATATTTTTTCAGATTCCTGACATCTTTTTCACAACAGTCAGGAGGTTTGCACCCAGCCACGGCCCTGTCACTGAGACCAGAATGGGCTTGCACCAGAACCTGGATCTGGGGCTCCAGTGGGTCCCGAGCCTGGGCTTGGAAACGCACCGTGGGAAAGCCTGGAAGCTTTCTAGGAGCATCAAGTGGGAAAGGTCGCTCCCTGCTCCTGTCCAGACTTGTCCAGGAGACGACATGGGCAACGACATCACCAGACTAAGCTCAAGAGACCGAAAGGAAGGTGGTGACCGTGGGTGAGGGGGGGAGTTTCAATCCAGGGGACAGAGAGAGAGAGAGAGAGAGAGGGATCGGCAAAAAACTCCAGATCATAAAGACAATCTCTAGTCCCTGGTGCACTATTTGTATAGATACCAGTCACTAGGTAGATGCCAATCTCTACAAAGCTCTATCCATTCTTAATCCTACATCATGCACCGTCATACTAACAATCACATTCGTATATTCACTCAGTCAACAACTAGGAGGCACCTGAATGTCAGATACTGTGTAGAAAGGAGGCTTCCAGAGTGAGGGCACAGCCCGGACCCTGTCTGCACGGGCTCTTATCCTGACAGAGGAGATGAGCATTAAACAACAGCAACACGGGGCACCTGGGTGGCTCGGTGGGTTAAGCATCTGACTCTTGATTTCAGCTCAGGTCATGATCTCACAGTTCATGAGTCCAAGCCGCACGTCAGGCTCTGTGCTGAAGGCGTGAGGGCTGCTCGGGATTCTCTCTCTTCTTCTCTCTCTGCCCCTCCTGTGTGTGTTCTCTCTCTTTCTCTCTCTCTCTCAAAATAAATAAACTTTAAAAAAATGTTAGAATCAATGAATTCAGTAAAATCACAGGATACAAAATTAATATGCAAAAAAAATCTATGTTTTTATATGTTACTAATGAACTATTAGAAAGAGAAATTCCCAAAAAATCCCATTTACAATTGCATTAAAAAAAAAACCCCACACACACATCAGAATAGATTTAACCAAGGAGGAAAAAGACCCGTAGACGGAAACTGTGAGATGTTGAAGAAAGGACTTGAAGAAGACACAAATAAATGGAAAGATATTCCATGCTCATGGATTGAAAGAATTAATATTGCTAAAATGTCCATACTACACAAAGCAATCTATAGAGTCAATACAATGTCTACCAAAATTCAGCAGCATTTTTCACAGAAATAGAACAAATAAGCCTACAGCAAATAGCAAAAGCAATCTTGGAAAAGAAGAACAAAGCTGGAGGCATCACAGTCCCTGATTACAAACTATATGACAAAGCTTTGGTAATTAAAACAATAGAGTATTAGCATAAAAACAGATCAACAAACAGAATAGTGAGCCCAAAAATAAACCCATGCATATATGGCCAATTAATTTATGACGAAGGAACATCTTCAATAAAAGATGCTGGGAAAACTGGACAGACACATGCAAAAGAATGAAACTGGACCACTCACTCACACCATACACAAAAACACATACTCAAAATGGATGTTGAATACTCCAGGCTCGGAGCTGTCAGCACAGAGCCCAACGTAGGGCTCAAACTCACGAACCACGAGATCATGACCTGAGTCGAAGTCGGATATTTAACCGGCTGAGCCATCCAAGCGCCCTTTAGGAATGATATTTTGAATCTGACACCAAAAGCAAAGCAACAAAAGCAAAAATAAATAAGTGGGACCACATCAAACTAAAGCTTCCATACAGCAAAAGATACTGTCAACAAATAAAAAGGCAACCTACTGAATGGGGGAAAATATCTCAAATTATATATCTAATAGGGAGTTAAAATCCAAACTATATAAGGAACCCATACAACTCAATAGTAAAAAAGCAAATGATCCAATTAAAAAATGGACAGAGAAAAACTTTTAAAAAGTGGGGAGGGGCGCCCCTGGGCAGCTCAGTCGGTTACAGTCCGACTTCGATCAAGTCATGATCTGATGGTTTGTGAGTTCGAGCCCTGTGTCGGGCTCTGTGCTGACAGCTCAGAGCCTGGAGCCTGCTTCGGACTCTGTGACTCCCTCTCTCTCTGCCCGTCCTCTGTTTGCTCTCTCTCTCTGTGTGTCTCTCTCTCTCAGTCTCTCTCAAGAATACGTAAACATTAAAAAAAAATTGTTTCAAATGGACAGAGGATCTGAACAGACATGATTCCAAAGAAGACATGCCAATGGCCGACAGGCCCATGAAAAGATGCAACATTATTAATCATCAGAGCGATCACCTCATACCTGATAAATGACAATCATCAAAAAGATAAGAAATAAGAAGCACTGGGAGGCCGAGGAGGAAAGGAACAGTTGTGCACTGTTGGTGGGAATGCAAACGGGGGCAGCCACTGTGGAAAATAGTATGACGGTATTTCCAACATTAAAAATAGAACTACCGTAGGATCCAGCAAGTCCACTCTGGGAATTTAACTGAAGAAAACAAAAACACTAACTCGAAAAGATATCTGCCCCCCACCCCATGTTCACTGCAGAATTATTTACAATAGCCAAGTCAGCCACAGCGTCCGTCAGTGGATGAATGGATAAAGAAGTTCTGGTGTGTGTCTATATACAGCGAAGTATTATTCAGCCAGAAAAAAAGAATGACATCGTGCTGTTTGTGACAACATGACGGACCTTGGGGACACTAAGCTAAGTGAAATAAGTCAGACAGAGAAAGACAAACACTACAAGATCTCTCTTGCGTATGGAATCTTTAAAATAAGAAAAGAAAAGCTCAGAAATACAGAGAACAAATTGGTGGAGGTTGGGGATGGGAGAAACAGGTAAAGGGAGTAAAAAGAAAAAGAAAAAATAGCAGTTTTTATTATTCCTAAAAACCTCCAGATTTTTCCCCTCACTAATTTTTACACTGCATTTAGTCTTCTATTTTTTGTAAGTTTTTATTTATTTATTTTGAGAGACACAGAGAGAGCCCGAGTAGGGGAGGGGCAGAGAGAGAGAGAGGGAGAAAGAGAATCCCAGGCAGGCTCTGCACCGTCAGCACAGAGCCCAGTGTGGGGCTTGAAGCCCCAAAGCCATGAGAGCATGACCTGAGCTGAAATCAGGTGTCGAATGCTTAACCGACTGAGCCACCCAGGCGCCCCTAATTAGTCTCAATTTTAAAAGAAACTTGTCAACTAATTTATTTTAAAAATACAGTGATTTTGGTTTCTTCTGCTGCACACTCTCTTACGGATGCCTGGGAGTTAGCACCGTGGGCGTTTCCCCACGCTGTCCTGGCCCATGAAAGGGTCTGTTGTGATATATTTCCGGGAAGGAGGCTGGAGTTCATGGTCAATAAACCCATCTTCTAGTCTGGGTTCAAAGTCCAGCCCCACAGTGTGCTCGCCACGCGTCACTTTTCCTTCCTGAGCCTCCATAATAGGCTTTCTCAATAATAGGGTTCAGTCTCTAGAGAACTTTCCAACCCTGGCATCTTCTGAGGTCACGAACAGGCCGAGAGACGTCTCCGTCCCTACCTCATGGCTCCTGTCCCGGACAATGGGGGCCAAAAGCAGGTTTCAGAACCACGATTCTTCACCGCGACTGTGTTACCTGAGCTGCTCAGAGAACCTTGTGTAAAGGCCCTGACTGAGCCTCATCACGAGAGAGGCGGCTCTGGGCTGGAGACACAGACACTCCACAGGGAGAACTAAAGGACCTATACGAAATCAGACGAGGGGCGCCTGGGGGGCTCAGTCGGTTAAGCATCCGGCTTCAGCTCAGGTCATGATCTCATAGTTTGTGGGTTCCGGCCCCGCATCAGGCTCTGTGCTGACAGCTCAGAGCCTGGAGCCTGCTTCAGATTCTGCATCTCCCTCTCTCTCTGACCCTCCTCTGCTCATGCTGTCTCTCTCTCTCTCAAAAATAAATAAAACATTAGAAAAACAAATTAGAAAAAAGAAATCAGACGAACCCGAGATGGAAACAAACACGAGCCCGGCTTGCTGGGCGGGTCTCCGGAGACCACGCCTTATTCCATAGGAAGCTAGTGCTCACCCACGGGAGAATCCTCAGGTGCTCCGACCTGATACTTTCATTTTTAAAAATGGCTTCCAACAGCACACAGTAGTTTCCCGTGGCTGCCGTAACACCACAACACTCTCGAAGCAAAAGAAGTTCAGCTCTTTCTCGGGGCCACAGTTCAAAATCAGTGTTGACAGGACCACACCTCTTCCCGAGATTCTAAGGGAGGAGCCTTCCTTGAGTCCTGCCGCTGCGGGGGGCTGCGGGCATTCCCGGGCATACAGCCTCGTCACCCCAACCTCTGTTTCCTGTGAGGACACTCGTCATTGGATCCAGGGCCCACACACATCCTCCAGGATGATCTCCGCATCTTGAGTTCCTTACCTTAATTGCATCTGCCCAAACTATTTTTCCAAATAAGGTCACATTCACAGGTTACGGGGATTAGGACATGGACATGCCTTCTGGATTCACCAGCCAACCGTCTCCATGGCCTGCTTGAGTTTTCAGCTCCCTTGTGTCTTACATAAGAATCGTACTAGAATGTCCCTTCTTGTGATGCCTCCATTTTTTAATATGGGGAGACTGAGGCCCAAGGAGACTATTTGACTTACCCTAAACCACACGGCTACAGAGTCTTGAAGTTTAGAGACAACGTACATGTCCCTCCATGGCCATCCATCTTGGTGGGGCTCGCTAGGGAATATTATACTGCTGTTAAAAAGAACGAGTTTGATCTAATGGGGCTGAAGCAGAGTGATACCCAAGACCAACCACTGAATTAGAAAAGGAACCACACAATAATTCTTAAAACACAATTGTGGGATGTTCTATCCATCATGCGTGTGTATCTCCGTGTACGCAAGGCTAGGAGGCTACATTGGGTAGGGGTGAAACTCCAGACTCGAGAGACAGACCCAGTTCTAACCCCTCCTCTCCACTTGTCAGCACTGGCTTTGGGCAAAGTCGCCTGGCAGAACTGTCCTTCCTTCACCTGCAATACAGAGATAAAATAATGCTTAGCTTCTGAGTTGATATGAGATGGTGGCTACAAAGTACTTGGTTCATTTAAGTGATGGGAACACACTTACTGCTATTTTTATTATCTTCATTATCACCTGTAGCTTCGGTACTATGTAAAAGTCTCAGAAACGTTTCTCCTTCATGTCAACATGGCGGATGAAATGCACACACTCATTTTCACTAAAATGACAGTAAAGGCATTTAAAGAGACTTTAATATCCAGGGGCAAAGAAAAGAAGAATCAAGAGATGTCAATACAATCTTCGAAGGTGGTGAGCAGACGGATGAGTGGCACACGACTTATCGGGTGAAATCCAAGCTTTGAGAAGAAGCGACATCTCAAGTGGACTTGTCATCCTCAGAACCAGAGGGACAGGTGCCTCTGGGGACAGGCCAGAGATGGAGGTGAGCACGGGCGGACAGGGGGAAAGTGCCCCGTCACACGCAGTGAGCCGTATTTTCCTCTCCTGTGCTGGTGCACCACCGGGACTTTCTTCTCTGCAGAGATGGATCCAAACAGGCTCCGGCTTCCAGACGCTTCTGGCGATACCTGGCTGAAAAAGGAGCATTAGGAGAAATTCTTCACTCCCAATGGTAAAAGTTCTGGCCACCTTTGTCTACTGGACAAAAACCAGGGGCCAGGCTCTGCCTCTGATGCCTTCCTCCCTACAGAAACTGCGGGGGTTTTCTCTGGAAAGCCCACTGTCATAGGGGAAAGACCTAGTGAAAAAGGTGGATCGGGCTTTATTGCCCGACCAGGTAGCCACCTGTCCACAGGCCCGGCCCAGGCTCATAGAGTTTCTGGCGAACTTTTTTGCACAAAGATTATCAGCCATTTGTGAAACACTCCTTAACTTGAAAAAGGAAAGCTAAAAGGGAAAAAAAATACTTGGAAGAAAGGAAAGACAATGCAGCAGCAAAAGAAAAAATTTTAAATCTATAGTTCAAAGCCTCAGAGACCAAAAATATTCTATTTGTGATATGAGAACAAGTTGCTATAAGAAGGAGGCAATCTGGGGCGCCTGGGGGCTCAGTCAGTTAAGCATCAGACTTCAGCTCAGGTCATGATCTCACGGTTCGTAGGTTCAGGCCCCACTTTGGGCTCTGTGCTGTCAGCACGGAACCTGCTTCGGATCCTATGTCCTTCTCTCCCTCGGCCCCTCCCCCATTCTCTCTCTCTCTCTTTCAAAAATAAATCAACATTTTAAAAAGGTGGCGAATCAGAGAACACAGAAGAGCTCTTAAGTGCAACAGAAATAAAAACATCAAAGAAAATAATGAAAGATAAAATAGAAATCTTCTGAAATAGCACTATAGAACATGGAAGAAAAAGATTAATAAAAAGATTTTTTAATGTTTAGAGGATCAATCTAAGTAAACCTAATATCCAAATAATAGGACACCATAGGAATTCTAAAAAGATCTACTCACATTAACAATTCAGGGCATTTTCTTACGACCAAGGCCATGGGTTTCTTGATTGAAATGATTCACCTGGGACTCAACACAAGTATAAAAAAATGAACCACACTAAGGTACATGATGGTGAAATTGAAAAGCAACAGAGGGGCGCCTGGGGGGCTCAGTCGGTTAAGTGTCTGGCTTCGGCTCAGGTCATGACCTCACAGTTCGTGGGTTCGAGCCCCGCGTCGGGCTCTGTGCTGACAGCTCAGAGCCTGGAGCCTGCTTCAGATTCTGTGTCTCCCTCTCTCTCTGACCCTCCCCTGCTCACACTGTCTCTCTCTGTCTCTCAAAAACAAATAAAAAAATCAAAAGAAAAAAGAAAAGAAAAGAAAAGCAACAGAGATAAGGAAAGGAGGGATACCAAAAGCCTATAGAGAGAGAAAACAGGAATTGGAATGACTTCATGCTATCAGTGGCTGGAAGTGGGAAGACTACAGAGAAATGGTCCCAAGGTACAAGAACTACAATGCTACATACAAGCAAACTATTATTGAAATTTTGAGACTGTCAAGAGCAGAATGAAGACCGTGTTAAAAATGCAAAATTTTGGAACTTTTACTCCCATGCACCCTGCCTCAGAAAGCTACTGAAAGACAGCAAACAAACCAAACCAAAGAAAGCCATGGAACCCAGGAAATTAGGGATCTGACCCACGACAAGTGCAAAAGGAACTTCCTGAATGATCAGAAAGTGACATTCAAGGCTGACGGCTGTGCAGTGACCTAGGAAACAACCAGTGTTGTTTGAGAAACACTGTCAAGAAATGACTCCAAATGGGAAGGAAAAGGGGAATTACCCAGTAAGTGTGAATTTCCGGAGCAAGGAGATGAATTAATGACAGGCAGGTAGGAAACTAAGTAAAACATACGTAATTATCAACTCCAGGAAAAAGAAAAGGTTATGCAGGACAACAAATGCAGTTAAAGTTCTCATACTATGTGGCATTACTAGTAGTGTATAAGTAAACACTGCATGGTCATAATAATAAACATTGAATATCGATTTAACAAAAAAATAAAAGTATAATTGGAATGGTTGAGAGGGTAACTTGGGGCCCTAGTGTAGAAGCAAGTTTTTGTCTTTGTAGTAGGAAGTCCATGCGTGATGTTCAATACAGAAAAAGCGAGGATTCTTCGTATAGAGATGCTATTTAGAAGGAAGTAAGAAAATGCCAGAGGAAAGAACTAAAAGTTGAAAACGGTTGCCTCTGGACAGGAGAACTGAGGTGGGCATGGATAGGATGGAGGCTGTTCTTTGTCATCACAACCAGCCTTTCACAACCATTTGACCTTTATAACGATATAAACTTGCTTCCTTCATAAAAAGTCAAAATTAAATCTAAAAACAACTTTAAAAAACTGATAACCCCTGGGGAGAAGAGTGAAAATATGCTCTATATTCTTGTGTGTCTCCAGTTTATTTTGCAGCAGGAATGTGTTTAAGTATGGCTTCTATTAAAACAAAAACTAATGTTTTGGTGGTTGACACAAAAGATCTCAAATTCAAGGCCAGGACTTGATTCTGTTGGGACAGGACTAGCCTCTGAGGACAGAGGAAAGGCTGGGTGAGTAGGACACGGAGGACTTGGAATAACATTGCGGGGGCGGTGGGGGGAAGACATGGAGTGTAATTGGCTCAAAACAAGAAACCCACACAGAGATTTTGGTTTGAAGCTTTGGAAAACATTTGTTTTCATTCCTCGTAAAAAAAGGATGACGAACAGAATTATTTGAAATGGGATTTTAACAAGAAAAAAACTAATAACATTTCATTAGTATTCTCTTACCAGCTCATTATGAACAAGTCCAAAGACTGATTTTAAGACTTTCTGTTTCTTTATGATCTGCAGTGAAAGCCATCAACACCGGGGGAGGGTTTGGGCTTTGTTTGTTTTTTGTTTGCTTTAAAAAAAAAAAAAAAAAGCATTCCTCTTCTTATGAGCATTTTACTTGATTTGTATTTTTGCCACCACTTCCAGAGTGCTTTCCGAGCTTATTAATGTATTAAACAGGCACTGAAAGCCAGCATGGGTAGACAGAACAGACGTGTGCATTAGAATCGCACAGAATTTAATATGAGTTCCAGATCCTGGCTCATTCACTGTGTGACCTTGAGCAACTGACTTCCCCAGCCTGGGCTCCAGGAGTCCCTGAGCCACAGGGATGGGATGCTCCTCGTAAGTAACAGATTAAGGAACAGGGGTGAGGAGCCTACTAGGTGCTCAACAAAGCACCCTTCGTGTCCCCCCAGCCACGGACAGGGAAACGTCCTCACACACTGGTGACTTAAACGGCTCATGATGCTTGTACCCAAGTTGGATTGCCCACATTCACCTACATTTTGAGCATTTCTGGGAAATCGTTGTCCGTAATTACCTCGCAGACATCACGGTCTGATAGGGCCTGGTGAAAACTTCTCTGAGAGCAGCAGAGTTTCGAAGCTGGGCCCTGGCCTAGGATTAGTGATAAAACAGGATCCAACTCCCTGTTATATCCTGAGGCTCCAGCTCATCCAAGTCATTAAAAAAAAAAAAAAAAGCTGTGATGCAAATCCAAGGAGAAGAAGGGCAAGCAGTGCCGTGTGCAAATGTGTAAACGTCTGGTCCAGGGACCCAGACTCCATGGCCAACTGTAGCCCAGGCCTCACTGTGCAACCTTAGGGAAAAAATCCCTCAACCTTTCTGGGCCTTGGTTTTCTCATTTGACAAAGAAAATCCTAACTCGTGCTTTGCCAGGGCTCCCCGATCTGTCATTAAGGTCTACAAGACAAGAATCCAGGTGTCTCTACGTCTCTGTCTCCCCCTCACCCCCCTGTGGCTGATGTGAGGCAGGGGGGATGGGGGGTGGGGGGGGAAGTGCAGGAAACAGCAAAAGCCTCAGGCTTTCTGGCTTTTGAGTCCTAGGAGCTTATTAGGAGTGACTGATGACTTATGGAAGCCTGAGTCCCTGTCACTATTCCAAGCTTGTCACAAGCACCAACTCATCCAATCCTTTAATAGTCTATGAAGCAGGAATTGTTATAACACCCATTATACAGATAGGAAGACTGATAAGGCCAGAGAAGTAAATAAATGTCCCCCAGGTCACATGGCCAGGATTTGAACTCCAGCTTTTGGTCTCCAGAAAATGGCATCCCCACCTACTCCCTGCTCTGGAAACCCTGTCACCTGGAGTCTGTCCTTTCCTTGCTTGGGGCAACCTGCGTCTGCTTGGGACAGGGAAGTAGCAAAATATGAGTGGGAGCTGGCCGGCCTACACGGAAATGGTGGTCTTTTGCTCCTTTACCATTGTCCCCCGGTCCGGGTTCCCAGGGCCTACCAAGAGCAGTGGTCAGATTGGAGGCCACTGATTATCCGTGTCCCCCTTCCCACCTCTGGGCACCCAGGTCCCCTGACATGGGCAGTAGTGAGGACAGAGACCAAGAGCTCAGCATTCTTGGGGGCCCACTTTGCCCTGGGGACTGCAGGGCCCAGAGCCAGTCACAGAACCTCTCAGAGCCTTGAACTCCTCCTGCATAAGAGAAGACAATTCTTCACCTCATTAATAAATAGTGAAGCCCTGCTGGGTGCTGGGCACTGCTCTGGGTGCTGGGGATCCAGTGGGGAAGGGAACTACACAGAGCCGCTGCTCTCCTGGTCTAGGCATCAAGTGAGAGAGAAACGGAATATAGAAACTTATAAGCGCATACTTTGCTGTCGAGTAGTGGTTTAAATGAAGGAAAACAAAGCCAGGGTAGGAGAAGCATAAAGTGACAGCAGGACAACTTCAGGAATGAGGAACAGGAACTGCTTCTCAGAGACACCAGAGCAGGAACTTGAGAGACAGAGAGAGAGAGAGACAGTGAGAGAAGCATACAAATACCCAGAGGAAAGTCATTCCAGGCAAGGGCAAACAGCATGTGCAAAGGCCCTGAGGCTCAGGTGAGTGTGCTGTGCTTGAGACACAGAAGGCCAGAGCAGACACCGTGGCATGAGTGGCTGGGAAAATCACAGGGAAAGGGAATAGGGCAGCCGGATCCTGTAGGGCTTTGTGGGCTGGAATGAGGACTCTGCATTTTCCTGTGAGCGAGACTGGAAGCCATTGAGGGGTTGAGACTCGGGGAGTGAAACGTTCAGATATAGTCTCTAATAGATCCCTCCCACAGCCACTGGGGAGGTCTGCAAGGACTGGCCAATCAGCAAGTGAGAGGGTCTTAGAATCCATTTCAAGACTCACTGACGTATCAAGACTCACTGATGTAGGGAACCATTTAGCCAAAGAGACCTGCACGGGGGCGAAGGCGTGGAGCCCAGTCTCTGGGATCAGACTGACTTGGGTTCAAGCCACGGCAACTGCATTTAAAAGTCATGTGACCTCAGAAGAGTTCCTTAACTTCTTTGGGCCTCTTTCCCCATCTATGAAACGGGTCACCGAGAAGGTCGGGAGAAGCGGCACGACCAAGCCCAAGGTCAGACACACGGCAAGGTGGCCCAGACAGCACTGCTAGGGACGTCATCTTGCAGTCACCTCGCCAAGGGGCCCTTCTCAAAGCCTGACAGAGAAGACCCACGGAGCCGGAATGCCATTAGGTCACTCCATTGGAGCGGCGAGGAAATGGTCACTCAGCGGGGAGAGCTGGTTGCCCAGGGCCACCTGCTCGGGAAGTGGCACAACTGAGACTTGAACCCAGGCCTCTGGTTCTGCTACTTACCAGCTGTGTGAACGTGGCATGTGAACTTGGCGAGGCAGGTCTATCCCCGTGAGGCCCAGGTGAGGCATTTCAGCCGGCGTGAAATGGAGTTAGTGACGGTCCCCACCATGAAGGAGCTCACCCAGGGACTTGAATATGGGGAATTACATCAGTCCTGCCTGACTTCGCTGAACTCAGCCCCGGCACACCCTCAGGACAGACGGGAGCTTGGGACCACGCAACAAAGAAGGCTTCACGTGGAACACAGCGGCCGGAGCCCTGGACGTGAACACCAGACCCGAGTTCCCATCCTCCCCTGCGGCTCAGCCCCCACCCTGTCCACCTTCTCTGAGCCCCAGTTCCCTCCTCCCAGAGTCGGACTTCCCTTCCAGCCAAAGAGAGATAATAACACCCTCACGTGCAGCACTGACCTTATGGTGATTATTAAGTAGCATAATGTATGTTACCTATTGAAATGATGATTTCACATGTATGTGTCATAATTAATTAGTATGTCTCCCCCTAGACTCTAGGCTCCAAAAGGACAAAGGTTCTATCTTTTTCCCTCCTCACCAGTGTACCCCCCATTATGGGTGCAGTTCCTAGTATATATTTGGTGCCCAATAAACACTTGCAAAAGGAGTTAAGAGTGCCTGGTGCATTATGGGTATGACACATGCTGAGGAAGTGGATGGACAGACACATGGACGCACTGGTTGTCCCACAAGGTAGTGAGCATCCCATTCCTGGAAATGTACAAGGAAGCAGAGGGGCGGAGACTCGTTTCACTCACTCATTCATTCATTCATTCAACAATCATCATTGGTCATCCCCAACAGGCCAGACCCCATGGGATGCACTGGGGTCCCAGCACTGAACACTCTGGCGGGACAGCCAGACGAGAAACCAATAGATCATGTCTGGGGGTGACGTGTGGTAGGAGAGTTACAGAGGGGCACAGCCATCTCTTAGGAGGTGTGACAAGAGGTGTGTTCAGATGATTGTCTTCAAGGATCGGAAAAGGAGGTGCAGGCGGGAGGATTCCAGAGTCCCTTCCAGCTGGACTGTGCCTTGTTCCCTCCCTGGCTTCCAAAGGAACGGGTGAGGGAGGCAGTCCCCTCCCACTGGATGGTCGGAGCAAGAGGCTTTGGGCTGACATCGGAGGCAGCCACCTGCGTGCTGGGCCTCACTCCGTTTCCCCTCCCGGTGGGACACCAGGACCGTCACCCACTCTCTCCGGCCCTGTTTCCTCCCCCCTCCCATCAGGACATGGGCCTGCGGCTGGCTGTCCACGTGCCCGACCAGCCCTCTGAGCTCCCAGAGTCCCCACTGCGGACACTTCAACCCTGGACCGGGCGGCACTTCCTGTTGGCGGGCTGCCAAGAGTCCCTCCTCGTAAAGCCGAGGTTCACGGGGGGGGGGGGGGAAGAGACGTCCTATGTTATGAAGAAGACTTGTTTATTAGCTGAGAGCTTGCTCTTACCTGTGCCCAGACCCCTGGAGGTTCGGCTCGCCGATGGGGTCAGCGGCACACGAGCCTACAGGAAGAAACACCCAGAAGCCACCTAGCACTTGGGGGCAGGACCCGCAACATAATTTACAGGGCCCTGTGCCAAGTAAAAATGCACGGCCCCCTGTTCAAAAAGCAGAGCGGGGGAAAGTGCTGCTAAAGGTACTCATGTATAAAAAAAAGGGGGGGGGAGGATTGCCTGGGAGGCTCAGTTGGTTAAGCGTCCGGCTTTGTCTCAGGTCATGATCTCACGGTTCGTGGGTTCGAGCTCCGTGTCGGACTCTGTGCTGACAGCTCAGAGCCTGGAGCCTGCTTCCGATTCTGTGTGTCCCTCTCTCTCTGACCCTCCCCTGCTCACGCTGTCTCTCTCTGTCTCTCAAAAATAAATAAAAAACAAAAAAAATTTAAAAAGCTGTTTCCTTTCCTTGTAGTCTTACTCGTGACCTGCCAAGGGGCTTTCTCTTTGCTCTTTGATGTCGCTGTCCCCTGTGTGCTCACAGGGATGCTGAGACCTGATTCACAGGCACCTGAAGGCACCTGTGAAACTCCTGTGGCCCGTCCCTAAATAGATGTGCCTACGGGAGGCAGGCACAGATCTCAATATTCTGGGGGAGGCAGTTCATCCGGAATCAGCTGGGGTGTGATGCCCTGACCAGCACCCGCCTTCTCACCCCCGACTCACCCCCTCTCCCACTGAGTGGCCAAGTCACACCATGGGGCCACCGTTCCCTCATCTGGAAAATGGGCAGTGAGGACCTGTCCCTACTGCCTGCTAGTTGATGACAATCAGAAGAATCTAGATGTGTGAGTCAGGGTCAAAGTAGAGATGTCCTTCATCGAGATGATCCAGGCCGGGGCCTTCCCACGGCTGAAGGCCAGCCGCAGCCTCGCAAGCCTGCCCACGTCATTGACTGGGGGGGTCTTCGTGCTTGCCGGTCCCTGGGCCTGGACGTCCTTTAGTCAATCAAACATCCCTCTGTCCCTCCACAGGGAGCAGCCCCCGCCCCCGTCATCCCTTCTGTTTGATACCCCTCCTGGCCTGGGAGCCTTCTTTTCCTTCTCCTTCCCAGTGTCAGAGGCGTCCACTCGCATGCTGAGCTGGTCAGGGATGGGCACTGTGTCTTGTCACAGCACTGTCCCCGGTTCCTCGCTCTGCCAGCCAGGAGCAACAATAATTCGTTAAGTGAGCACATGTCCCGGGAACCTCTACTGGCCACTCTACACCTTTTCAACATAAGAACGTGTATTTATCATACTGGATATAAAACAAAAGGGAAAAATTAGCTGAACGAGGGGCAAAGGAGAGCGAGAAGAACCCCCTTTCCGGGGTCCTAACGTCCTATCTCCACCTCCCCCCGCCCTGCTGTCAGGGAACCTCTGGAGGGAGACCCAGGGTGCGCCTTCTAGAAATCAAGGTCTCGGTGCAGGGGCAACGCTGTACCGCCGTGGCGCTCGCCCAGGGCGCACCCGTCCCACGCCAACCAGGAATTTCCTGCCCAGCGCATTGATCTCTGCGCCTGCGCCCGCAGCCTCGCTGAGTTTTACCAGAAGGCGTAGTGCTCGGGAAGGGTCCCGCCGCGCCTCCTTGCGACCGCCAGAGTCATCGCGGGGGTGGTCCGGCTCAGCCCCCACCTCTCCGACCTCTTCCTGGAGTCCCCTGAGTAGGGGGGAAAACTGAGTAGTCGGGTCAGGAGTCCAGGGTCCAGACGGTTCCCCCAGAGCTGCTGGGGGACCTCGGGTGCATCACTGGACATCTCATCTCTGGAGCACAGCTGGCTCAGGATACTCCCCTTGAAAGGCCAGGCTGTGACTCTAGTGGATGATGTGGGAGGGGTGCCTGGCACAGAGGCTGGCTCAGAGTGAGCGCTTCTTAGGGCGTGGGGACCTCCCTTCCGCTCCCGAGACCGTACTAGGCGCTGGCATAAAAAACTTTAAGATCTGTCAAACCACAGGCTGCCTTCAGAGAGTTTGTAGGAGGAGAGGAGACAGAAGTGCAAGAACTGATGCCCACCCAACCCCCCCCAACAGCTGGAGCCCCACGGGCTCCCAGGGGACCCCAGGATGGGAGCTGGGCCCTGGGGCACCGGGTCTCAAATCTGAGAGAAGAGAAACATCTTTGGGATCTGGGGCTGCTTCACCATGAGAAGCCCCCAGGCTTCTCGCACCTTCAGTGGGGGGGGGGGGGTGGTCACAGAAGAGAAGAGGTCAAGGGAAAAACTCACTGGTGGTCCCCCTGGTCCAGGTCACGAACGCTTGTCCCCTAACTGGGCCGGGAGACTTGCCTACTCTGCCCCCACCGCTCCCCTCATTAAAGCCACGTCCTGTAGGGCTCCGGTCCCAACCGCCAGCCCAGCTCCAGCCTCCATGGCTAGTCCTGCCTCAGAGGCTTTGTCCTGGTCCCTCCCCATGGGAGGCTCTTCTCTTGGCTCCACTTGGAACTTCAGGCTCTTCCTCACTCTTTGGGTCCCAGCCCACACCCTGCTCCTCATAGAACTTGGACCACCTCCACCATGCTCCCTGCCCCCACGCTGTTCTGTTCTCCCTTCCAAGCATTCATCTCTACCCGAAATTCATATTTCTTCACTAATGTGTCCAATGGCCATTAGATGAATAAGTGCAAGAACGCTGGAGTCAAATCAGGGATCCAAGCTCTGCCCAGACTTTAGCCAAATCCCATGACCTTGGCCAAATCGCAACTACCCCTTCAAGCCTCAGTGTCCTCATCTGTAAATGAGTACCTGACCCCATTGGTGACAAAGGCACATCTCCAAGGTGGCGTCCAGAACAGTTTCCTCACTCCCGCCTGGGTTTAGGGATGCGCCCAGCCCCAGTGCACAGAGCAAGGCGACCTGTTCAATGTTGACTGCAGTTGGAGTGGGGGGACTTCTGCCCAAGGGCTGCTGCCCGGACACCCCTGCTTCTAGGTCACCTGGTGGGCATTTGGATGAATGTCTGCATTCAGGCCTCTGGAGCAGAAGCCATAATTTGTACACACAGATCCCGTCTTAGATGTCTGTGTGACTTTGGCAAGTCACTCACCCACTCTGGGCCTTGATTTCCTCACCTGCAATAGTTAATGAGGGTGCCTGAGTCACAGAAAGAGGATTAAAGGAAGAATCTCTTCTAACTTCCGGTCCACAGGGGCCACAGTCTTCAGTCCATCCTTTGGGTCCTTGTCCAAGGACAAGAATACACTGCCCTTCGGCCCCACCCGGCCCTCCAGTCTCAGACCACGCCCCCATCCGCCAGCCAACCCCACCTCACCCCACCTCCATTCCGCAAACCAGGGAACGGAGGCTCAGAAAAGCGAAGGGACAGGGCCCAGCAGAGCCTGCCCCAGCTTTCTCCCGCTGTGCCCCCTTGCATGAGCCCCTCAGCCCCCACGCCTCCTCTTCCTCGTCTGTGAAACAGGGGCACCAACGGTGCGTGCGTGCCTGGTAGTGTGGACTTGCTGGCATAATCCCCACGGACCCCTTGGTCCTGGAGCAAGCCAGGGCTCAGGACGTGTCAGCCGCTGTCACATCAGCAGGGACAGGTCTACTCTGATTCCCCGACTGGGAGCAAGACCAACTGACCAGGAGAGGCCTTTTCTCTTGTTTTTCTGGCCCCCTGCCAGGAGATTGCTGTGCCCACTTAACAGAAGTGGAGCCTGAGTCCAGAGAACTCCAGGGTGGAGTCACTCCCTGCTGCTGGGGGGTCCAAGGCGTCGCCAGATAAGAAAGAGGGTTTGTTTGTTTTTGTTTTTTTAAATATCATCGCAAAGCACCAGAGTCCAGCCTACCTTAGGGGCAGCTCATCTGAGTGGAGACAAAGGGACAGAACTCATTGGAGGTACCCGGAAGCTCCAGGGAGGGCGAGAAAGGGGACTGGCCGGGTCAAAGGAGAATCTGGAGTCACGCAGGCCGCCCCTCCGACGCACCCCACCCGCCTCTGGCTCCGCGCAAAGAGCGCAAACGCAGCCTCCAACACCCGGGGCGGGGCGCGCAAAGGGCCAGGAGGGCAGCCCTGCAGAGCCTCGCGGACAGATCCCATCCTGCGGGTCTGTCAAAACCCGCTTTACCCGGTGGGGAGGGAGGCAGCCCCTGCGGTCCCCGGAGCCGCCGGCTAGGATCCAGCTTCCGCTCCGCGTCGCCTGGGACCAGTCTGCTCGCCTGTAAAATGGGCAGCAAAGGCCGCCACGCGGGGCTGCTACTCTATCCAACTCTGAGTCGGCCTCAGCTCGGCGGCCGTTCCAGCCCTCTGTCCCCAATCCGGTCCTGACTGGAGACTAGGCCGTTGAATTATTTACTGTGCCCCTGTGGCGGCATTCAAGGCCTCGTGAGCCAGGCGTTAGGGGCCGATTCCCAAACCCGGGAGAGGCGCTAACGACACGCTAGACATCACCACCTGGAGAGGCAGAACCCGATTCCAGCTCTCAGATTCGAGTCGGCTGCCCAGACTGTGTTTTGGAGTCTCCGGAGAGGTGCGCGCGCACACACACGCACACGCGCGCACACACACGCACATGCGCACACACACGCACACACCCCTTTGAAATTCATCTCTTAATTACTCCTAATGGATGTTTAATGCCGCAAGGGCCAAGCATCTCACAGAGCACTTCATTTCATACCCATAAAAATAGGAAGAGATTGTTCCCACGATTCTACACTGTACTATGAGGAAAGTGAGACTCCGAGAGGTTAAGTAACTTCTCCAAGGTCACACAGCTAATGAGTACCAAAACCAGGACTCCTAAGACCAGATGGTCTGACTCCGGGCTGGCGATCCATCAATGTCCTAACGCTGAGTAGCTGGCTACTTCTCAAAGCACCGCTTCTCGGTGGGGGAGCAGGGTACCGTGCGTGTGCTTTGGGGAACGGAGGGGGGCGGTGCCGTGCTGGGGGACTGGGTGGACATCCCAGATCTTTGGCCTGAGTTCAGCCCAGCAAGAGCAGGCGTGGGATCTGATCCCTGGGAAGGCATTCCGAGTCCCCGCGGAGGCAGGAGAAGGCGGCGGCGTGCAGCAGGGGTGGGGATGGAGTGGGGGGTGGTCCCAGAGGAGGAGCCCCAGGCGGAGGAAGGAAACAGAAGTCCGCCAGGGTTCTTGAATGGGAGCTCCGGGCGTTCCCTCTGGCGATTCTAGCAGCGTCTGAAGATGGACTCCGTGCACCTGCGGGAAGGCTCCCGCCGTCCGCACAGCGGCTCGGCCCCTCCCCCACCTGCTGTGCCCTGAGTTGCCCATCTTGCTCCTGTGTCCCGCTCATCTGCCCAGTCCGAGTGGCCTCAAGTGGCTTGGATAGGCCTCTGCCTGGAGTCTCTTGCTGCCTGTCCATCACTTCTCGGGGTTCATCCGGCTCATTCGATGTCTGTCTCACACCAAGACTCCGCGTGCCTCGGTGTCGCCAGGCTCCCGGGGGCCGCACTTCAGTGGGGACTTGGAAGGGCGGTGCCTGTCTCTCAACCGCAGCCGTGCGATTACTAGGATGCATGTGTGTGTGTTGATGGTGGGTGCGCCGTGGGTGTCGGGGTGTGTGTGCTAGTGTTGTGTGTACGGAGTGTGCAGCATACATTGGTTTTGTGGGTTGGGTGTGTGGGGTGGTAGGTGCGTGTGTGTTGCATTGCGTTGGTTGGAGAGGTGGTGTGTGAGTGTGTGAACGTGTTGGCTGTGCGTGCGCGCGCGCGCTGCTTGGATGTGGGTTGGGTGTCTGTCTTGTTCTACACGTGCTGCGTGTGCGGCGTTAGACGTGTGTGTTGCAGTGTCTGTTGGTGCGCGGTGTGTGCGACGCTGATGACGACGGCGCGCGTGCGTAATAGCTGCGTCTCGGAGGGAGCCCGGCCCAGCGTCAGGCCCCGGCGCCGCGGAGAGCCGGCGCGGTCGGCTCGCGGGGCCGCGGGGGGGCGCTGTGCGGGAGGCAGGCGGGTGTGACGAGAGGGGGCCCCCCAGGCCCGGAGCGGGGGTGTGGTGCGAGGCGGGAGTGGACACTGTCGAGTGGAGCGAAAGGAAATCCGGGAGTCTGAAGTGGGGACTCCGTGTGCGCTGGAGAACGGACACTTGGTGGTCGTGGGCTGGGGACAGTGAAGGTGTTTCCCAGGAGCGGCCGGAGTCCGGGCAGGAGGAGTGTCCCGGCCTCGCGGGCTAGCGAGCTGCCGGGAGGGCGGGGACAGAGCCGGGGAGGCCGCGCGGCCCCGGGGGCCCGGCCAGGCCGGCGCCAGCCGCCAAGTTGAAAGGCGGCCGCAGCCTCTCCTTGCTGCTTCCCATTGCGCCCCCGAGGGCTCCAGGCGGGGCGTAGGCCGGCCTCCCCTGGGGGGCGCGGGTCACTGAGGGGGGCATCCTACGGCACGGGACCCCGCCATCCTCACGGCCCGGCGCTGGCTTCGCACTTGAGGTCCCTCACCTCCTGAGTGACTGTCTCCCCTGGGCCTCCTGCGCGACCCGGGCCTTCAATCCCGGGTCAATGAGCGAAGAAAAGAACCCCAAAACAAGGGGGGGCTTGGCGCGAGCTGGCCCCCTCCCGCCCCCCCCCTGCAGAGCAGCGCCCGCCCCCGCCCCCACCGACCCACGCGGAGCGACGGCGCGCCAGACCCCCTGCCGCGGGGAGCGCTCTCCTACCTGGGGCGCCACGCCGCCGACCTTGGGCCTGTTCGGTCCAGCCGGCTGGTCAGAAGTGGAATTTGCAGATGGAGGCTTTGTCTCCTCCCCATCAAACCGAAAATGCCTCCACAGACAGCTCGCAGGGCAGGTGAGAAGCCCCTTCTGTTCCCCAAGGGACGGGGCTTGCTCGTGGTCAGAGCACGAAGGAGTTAAATGCGCGGAGCCACGGCTCGCCTCCCCGGCTGACTGGCCACCGATATGCGCGCTTCGCAGGCCTTTCCCAGCCCCAAAGAGCCATCCAGGCACTGGGGGACCCTTGAGGAGAGAGGGCTGCGCAGTGTGGGAGAAGAGCAGACACCGCAGTGCACTCTGTGTTCGAATCCCTGCTCTACCCTTTATGGGCTGTGTGACCTTGGGAAATCACGTCACCTCTCTGGGCTGCTGTTCACTCCCTTGTAAAACAATCCCCTAAGGTTTTGGGGAGGCGGCGCTGTCAGGAATTCCTCTGGGCGCCATAGCTGGTGACTCCGAGGGAACGATCTCGATCCGGTGTTTTCTGCCGAAGGAGGAAACCGATCCGTAAAGGACCAGGCCTGGGAAGCCCCTGTCCACTCTGCCCTCGCTCGAAAAACAAGCAATTTAGTTCAGATGGCGGAAAGAGAAACGCGGCCCGGAGCCCCGCCTCCAATTCCCACCAGCCCTGGCTGAATCGGACTCGGGGTCCTCACGCCACACCAGGGCACCGCTTCCATCAAGCGAACATTTATTGGGCACCTTCTGTGTGCGTGCTCTATTCAGATAGGGAATTCAGAAACAAAAAGGGGAGGCAAAGAAAGCTAGACGAAAAGAAACAAAAATGGGGAAACGAGGGGGTGCGGGAGGGGAAGGAAACCCGGACACAGGCCGGCAATTCGGACGGAGGCGCGCGCGAAGGCGGGTGCGAGCCGGGGGGTCCCTGGGCGGCCACCTCCTCCAACCCACTGAGGTGCTGGGTGGGGGAAGGGGGCGCGCCCGCCTCGCCCGCAGCTACCGCCTCTCTGGAGCCACGGCGCGTCTGCAGAGCGCGAGCCGTCGCTCATTACTGCAATTATGTTGCTCTAAGTTCGCCTCGACCCTAAATTGCCAAACTTGGAGGAGCCAGGAGGCCGGGGAGTCCGAGCCAGAGGGGACACCCGATCCTGCGCCACCATTCCCCTACCCGCACTGGAGGAAAAGACTGTGAACTGAGAAAATTCAGATCCAGCCCCTACTCCCCGGGCACCCTCTCTCGTGGGGGTTCCTTGTCGCTTCTCCAGAATCCTGGGAGTGGGGGAGAATTTCCAGGCCCATTTTGCAGATGAGAAAACTGAGGACCCACGAACTGGAATATCTTCCTTATCCAAAGTCAGGCAAAGTAAGTGGCAGGGCTGGGGTGAATCACACCGGCGAGTCTGACTTCAAGTTCAATACTATCCCCAGGACAGGAGAATCACGAGGGGGTGATCGAAGAAGGAACCCGGAAAATGTGTAGGAGGCAGTGTCCTCCGCTGCATCGCTGTCGGGTTGCTTTAGTTTATAGAGGGGAGTCAAAAACAACCTCTTTCCTGCGTCTGCTGGAAGGAAGCCGCGACGTACCTAGCCCTCAGGCGCCTTCCAGGGACTACGTGAGTCTCTTTTTAGGTCTGACTGCCCTCTCTGGGGGGCCCGGAGGCCCGGATGCGGGTTCTGAAGGCACTCCTGGGAGCCCCGGAGCCGGGCTCCCCCGGTCTGTCCGGTGCGGCGGAACTGCAGCCCACAGCAAGCCTGCCTTCCTCTCTACGGGAGGGGAGTTGCGGCTTGTTCAGACGGCAGCCCCAGCCTCGGGGCCGAACGTCTGCCGGAGCTCCCGAGACTGGAGGACCCGAGAACCGGGGTACCCCGGAACTTGCCGGGCAAAACTCACAGCCCGCCCGGGGTGCGTGCGCGCCACCCTGCGCGCTCTTGGAATTGCTGGGCAGAGCTCCGGCGGCGCCTGGGGCTAGAAACAGCGCCGCGCGCCCTAACTCGGTTTCCACCCGGCACCACGGCCTCGGTCCGTGGAGACGTCCGCCTCCCCAGGTCCAACGCCAGATACTTTGCGTTCTAGCAACGGCTGGCCCGCTGGCTTGCGGTGTTAAGGGCTCGCCGCAAAGGCTGCGTGGGGCTGTCCCGCGTGGAGTCTGGAGGCGCGGGCCCAGGCGGGATGGAGGCTTGGCCGGGGAGAAGGGCGCACGCGGATCTGGTGAGCATTAAACCGCCCCCCACCCCACCCCCCGCTCTCGAAAGAGAACAGAGCGGTGCCTGGAACTTAGTAGGCTCTGTTTGCTACGGGGTCACTTCCCGCTATCAAGATCCTTGCAGAATTCGCCCCAGGAGGCTAAGACTGGCGCTGGTTCAACTGCATTCTCCTGGAAACCTGAATTTAACCTACTATATAAAAGAAAAACGGAGTTTGTGAGAGTTTGGAGGCAGGGCTCATGCAAAGGACACGCCAAGGTGGGAAGCGTATTGTTGCCTTGGGTTTTCAGTAAAGAGTTTTGTGTTTAGGGGTCCTAATAGGGGGTGTCAAGGAGTTCACGTTCTGGCAGCTCAAAATTAGATCCACAAACCGGGTCTACACCAGCTCGGCAGCGATTTAGAGAAGGAACGCTGTGCCTCCACCCCCCACCTGGCCTCCAGTGGGAAAAGCAGGTTTGCGGGGGTGGGAATTGTCTGGATTAGCTGTCTGCAGTCCTCAACCCATTTGGGTGATTCGCTTTGTTTTCATAGACAGGTTAAAAGGGAAGAAAAAAGAAAGAGTCGGTTATGGGTCGCCTGAGCAAGTGTCGATTTCAGCTTAAAGTGAATTGGAAAATTGAGCCTAATTATCCTAGGTAATTGCTTCAATTCTCCACTTGACTTTGCCAGCGCGGATCTGTCCTGTGTGTTCAAAAAGACACCCCCCTCTGTCCCTGAATAGCGTGGTCACCTCTGAAAGGTGCTAGAAACTGCCTTCGCGCTGAAAAGCAATCGCCTCCGTGGAAAAAAATGGTAAGAGGTAAAATTCAGATAAAAGCCTAGATCAATAAAGAGATCTTTCTTGTAGCTTAAAATTAATTTATTTAACAAATATAGCTATAATATAAATGATAATAAAATTTCAAATATACAGTATATTACACACCATCCCTTCCAAAGGGATTCTTGAGAGTCACACAAACGTACTGTTAAATAGAAACAGGATTTTTAAATTTTATTTTAGTTTCTTCTGATACTGGTGAGAGGGGTCCCTTCAACCTACCTCTGCAACGCCTCTGTGTGCGCGTCCCCCCTCCCCCCACCGAAAACAAATGTTCTGCTGAACGTTGAAGTTTTCAGAAGTTTTCCGAAGGAACGACCTGGGGAGGAGGTTGGCGGGGGAGTCCGTCTCCCCTGACAGGGTCTTCTCTTTCTCTGCAACTGTTCTTTCCAAAATCTTCAGACAGGAGTTTTTTTTTTCTGTGCTTTCCCTGCCCGGTGTCAGGACAGGAGGCAGCGACAGCAGGACGCAGTCGCTGGTGCGGGTCCAACCGCTAGCTCGGCTGAGGGACCGTTGGGAAATGTAACCTCTCTAACCCCAGTTTCTCCATCTGTAACACAAAGGGTGGGTCTAGATTCTAGAAGAGTGTTAAGGGACCCTTCCAGCCACTTCTGGGGAGGGGGTGAGACTTCGGAGACTGATGGAAGGGAGCAGCCGAGGATACACCGGACCAGTGTGGGGGTGAAAGGGGAAGGAGCCGAGCGCTGCGGGGAGCAAGGGAGCTCGCTGCGGTGGGGGGCGGGGAGGTGGCTCCCGGCTTTGCAGAAGACAGGAGGGCGGGAGGGGTTGGCCGGTACCGCAGGTAGGAGGCCCCGGGACCCTCTATGTCAGGTGGTACATGCTGTAACCCACATGGGCTGTGTAGAGTCCCACGGGCGCTACCGGCAGCGCAGCGCGCTGGAAGGGGCCAGAGGCGCCGTAGAGCGAGGCGCCCGCAGCCGCTACCGCAGCGGGGCCGCCGAGCGGGAAGGACAGGCCGAAGGCCGCCGGGGGCAGCATGGGCTTGGCGGCCATCTTCAGCTTTTCCAGCTCGGCCTCCTGCAGTCTCTTGGCCTTGGCGCGGCGGTTCTGGAACCAGATCTTCACCTGCGTCTCGGTGAGGCTGAGCGAGCTGGAGAACTCGGCGCGCTCCGCGATGGACAGGTACTGCTTCTGGCGGAACTTGCGCTCCAGCGCCAGCAGCTGCGCGGTGGTGAAGGGCGTCCTAGGCTTGCGGTTGGTCTTGTGCTTGCGCAGGGTGCAGGCCGGGGGGCTCAGCCGCCCTAGGGGGCCGGGAGAAAGGCAGTGGGTTAAGAGAGCGGCGCAGGCGAGTCACCTGCCCACGGAGGAGTAACAGCGGTCAAGAAAACAATACCAGCGATGCATCTCCGTGGGGCACCTCGGTGCCAAGTACTGGGAGAGACCCTCGGGAAAGATTTTCTCCAACCGCCACACCCCGCGGGGCGGACGGCCCTGTCTACTTCTTGCAAAGGAGGAAACCAAGATTTCGGGTGCAGCGCGTGCGTGTTTAAGGCCCGAACTCGGGTGGGAAGGGGTGGAATGCCTAGCGCTAGATGGGTGCTCAGGAGGGCCTCCCCCCACTGTCGCCCAGGCTGGGACCGCAGGTGTTAATAAGGTTGATGAAACAGGCAGAAGCCCTGCACCCAACCCAAGGTCGCACCTAGTTTTAGGTGTTGGGTGAACGTGTATCTGTGCCCACCGAGCACTGAGTGCTAGGCTAGGCCCCGATCTCTTTCCCTTGGAAGAGCAAGTTCCTACAGGGGTCTCAGGGCAGCCCCAGGAAACGGCGGGCGGAACAACGCCGGCTGCCAGGCGGTCCGGAAGGTCACACTGTGGCCATCTCAATATAGGAAGTGCCAAGGGCAGGGGGGTGGCATCGTGCGATGGTCTCCGTTGTCTCTCGGGCCTCTGCCACGCCCAGAGCTTTGGCCCTCTGGTCACACGCAAATGGGGGTGGGTGGGAGGCGGGTGGCAATGGTTTCTCCTCCACCTGGGTCTCAGTCCACAGAGATCAACGGTGCCCAGCTTTTCCTTATGGCTTCAGAATATACCTCAAAGGTGGGTGGTGAGCCAGCACCCCGGAAGAGGGCTCCGGTAGGTCCGAGACTGAGTCCCCCCTCCATATGAAACGTACACCAATTATTCCCAGGACAATGGGACCTCAACGACTTTGGGGTCCCTGGGGAGGCCCTTACTGAATTCCCAAGTTCTGGAAAGGGCGCTTTGCCTACCCAGGAGCTCCCCTCAGCAGAAAAATGAATTCAAGTAGAGAATGTTTCACCATGCGGGTTTTGCCTAAGTATGCATTTTTTTTTCGTTTTGTTTTGTTTTGTTTTTAATGATCCTTAGGGATCGCAGACCACCAGGATGTGAGTCAAACAAAATCTGGTGTTAACATGCCCCCTTCTTCCCTGCTCCAGGCCATTGAGAATCCGGGAAGCAGTTGGCCCCCGACTCGCTTTCCGCCCTCGCTGCCCGCCCCTTGGGCGCCAAGGGAAACGCAGATCCCTTCGGTAGCGACAGCCTAGCCCGGGGCCACCTTCTCCAGCCATTAGGCCCGGGGAAGGGCTGGCCTTTCAAAGACGTTTAATCCCCAGATAAAAATCATTCCTCAGCATCACGCCATTGAATTCGGGTTGCTATTATGCCGCACAAAATAATCGGAGGAAACGAGGAAAACTTGGGAATTTCCCGTGCTCCTGAAATATCTCCGACCGTGTTTGCTGGGCAGAGAAGCCAGGGGGCCGTGAGGCCTTGGAACGACCCCGAAAGGCGCCTTTGGTGGCTGGAGTCCGCTTCAGGGGCCCGATCGGGGCGACGTTTGGGAGCCTCCCGCTAATTGACTTGGCGCCCCGCCCACCCCCACAGGACTGAGTGCCCCCTCCCACTAATTGAACCGTCCACAGTGAGCACCAAGTATCTGTCTGAAACTTGAAAGGAGAAGGGGGGATTTTTGCAAGAGGTTCAGAACCTCAGGGCAGAGAGGTACTTTAAGGGGGGAGGGGGCAGTCTTCTATGAGAAAGTGAAACTCTGAGCACAGTGAAGATGTCCGCGCCACTTGGACCCACCCGTAGGGATAAGCGAAGAAACAGAGCATTGGGGCAAATAGGGAAGTGCGGACTCCTGGGAGTCTTTCGATGGGCACAGAAGGGGAGGCTGCCCAGACACCTTGTCCGGCAAGTTAACTGCTCCCCCGCCCCTGCCCAGCGTCGCCTGGCCAAGGCGACGGGTCCGCCAAAGTGGACCGAGCGCTGGGCTTCAGGCCGGCCTCTGCCTCTCCAGCGGATGAGAGTGGGGAGAAGGGTCAACCCCCGGCCGCCCCGCCGCCAGATCTGCAGCCTGGGCTCCAGGTACCTGACTGCAGGTACGCCGCTGCTGGAGACAGGCAGGCGCCGGCTCCAAGCCTGGCGCCCTCGGGTCCCACACCCCGCCCGCACCCCGCCTCCCCCCGCCGCCTGGGTTCTGGCTACTTACTGGCCGGGGGCGGGGAGAAGCGGGGGTTCTGCATCCACGGGGTCCTCTCGGGCTTCTCGGGGCTCTCGGCTTTGACGAGCGCATCTTCGGGCAGCTTGAGAAGTCCTCCCACCGAGAAATGGCCCAGCGGCCGCGGCGAAGACGGCGCGTCCGGGGCTCCCAGAGACCCTGGCCGGACGCCCAGGGGCTGCGCAGAGCCGCCCGCCGCCTGGGCGCCCTCGGAGGCCACCAGGGCGCTCTCCTTGGCCCCGGGCTTCCTGTGGTCGGCCATGAGCGCCTCCACGCTGAAGGGCAGGAGTGAAGGGGACACTTTGGGCTTGGCCCCCTCCTCGTCTGCGCCCATGGCGGCCGCCGTGGCCGCGGCGGCGCTGGGGGCCTGGCTCGCGCCTCCCCCCGCCGGCTTGCCGAAGGCCGAGTCCTCCACTTTGACACCGAGTGGCAAAGAAGTCATGTCAGCAGCCGGGGCCATGCAGAGCCGGGCCCCCCCTCCAGCCGCAGCACGGACCAGCCGCCGGGCATGGGCTTCGGGCGGGCTGGGAGCGTCGCCGGCCTTCGGGAGCGCCCGGGGCCCTGGCCGGGCGGGCCCTCGCGCGCGCGCCTGCCGCCCCTCCCCAGAAGGCCGGCTCCGGCGCTCGGGGCCTGGTTCTCCGCTGGCGCCGCGGCACAGGCCGAGTTCCCGGGCGCACTCGCCGGCTCCGGGTCGGGCCGCAGCTCCCCAGAGAACTTGTTAATAAGGCGAGGCCGGCGCTGCGGCGACCAATCAGCGCGCGAGGGGGCGGGCCCGGCGCAAGCCATTGGGCAGCGCTCCTGCGGACGGGCCCCGAGGTGCACTGGGCCGCGGGGCGCGCGGGGCCGGGCAGGGCCCCGCGAGGGCAGCGGAGGGGAGGGGGCGCGGGAGAGAAACTTTCTTCCGCACTGCAGCTGGGGCCGCGCGTCTCTCTCCTGAGAGAGCCCGTGGGGCTCTATCTTTTCTGCGTTCCTGGGGGACTTTCCTGGCTCTCGCCCCTTCTCTTCTGCCCTCCCCCTCTCTTCCCTTCCTTTATCGGCCCTCTCTCCCACGCCTCCCTTCTTCCCCCCAACTCCTTTCCTGTTTCTCTATCAAGGCTGCTTTCACCTTTCCCTGCAGCCAGCGGCTGCGCCTGTTTCTCTATCCCCCTCCGCTCTCTGCGTCGCGTCTTCTCCACCACGATCATTCGAGATGAGTCATTGCAGACATACTTCGTTTACAGTTAAAGAACATCTGTCCGGTTACGCATTTCTATTAGAAAGAAAGGTTGTTAATTTCTTTTCTCCTAACACCTCTATTTTCTTCCTCTGTTTCAATCTTCAAAACTTTACCTCTGAGTTAAAGTGGGCCTTTGTCTCTTTCTGGGCGCCGGACTAAAGTTTGCCCAAAGCGACCACTCTCCTGTTGTGCTGTAGATGCTAAGAATAAGCATACATAATATTATCCGGGGTCGTTAATCGATTTTCATTCACGATGTGTACTTTTCCCCCGCTGTGAACTTCCCTGGAAGGATTACAACACCTATCCCGGCGACCAGCTGGGGAAAGGAGCTGCCGGGTCCTTTTGATATAGAACTTATTGAAATAAAACCAGCAGAAATGTCAACAAAACACTGATCTGGCCTTAACGTGACCTCAGCGCGTCCGCGGAAACAATAACACGTCCCTGTCTCTGGTCGCGCATGGCACAGGACCGGGGAGGGGGTTATCGGAGAAAGAGGACTGCTCCTGGGAAGGATCCTTAGTAGCGGGGCTTGAGAAGTTTTATTTTGCCAGTTTCGGAGGAAACGTGTGATTATTTTCCCCTGCTTTAAAAAAAAATGGAAGAAAATGAGTTGAAAGTGTGGGGAGATAGAAGATCTATGCAAAGTCGGGGTGGGGCTCAGCAGTTTTCTGCGCCTCCTCTTTATGGCCTCTTATCCCGGGGCCCAGGCCGGCGACTCCCGGGGAGCCAGCGGCGGTGATTGGCGGCTCACCGGGACCCGCCATTGATGACTGCGGGGTTCTAATCTCCAGGAAACACAAGGGGCTGCCGTGGCCATTTAGGGGTAATTATCCGAGCGCGGAGGGACAGCGAATTCCCTCGCCTTTTAACTGGGCGCAATAAAAGCTGTAGATTAGGGGCGTCCAGATTAAGGAAAATGAATTGATAGAGCGGGAACTTTATTACCCTGACGGCGTCCGGGGCCTGGCGGGAGGGGTTGGGCTGCGGACGCCAGGGTGAAAGGCAGCCTCACCGCTGCCCCGAGGCTCCAGAGATATGTTCAGGCCTTGAGTGGGGGTGGGGGGTTCAGGAATACTCGCATCTGTGAAATGTACGCGGCGGTTCCAGACTCCTTACTCGTTGCAGATTGCAACCCAAGCGTTAGGCAAGGTTTGGGGCCTCCGGCTCGCTCCTGGCCCAGCTGAGCCCACGCGGCCTACCTTAAACTCGGGGACCCCGGGGCAGGGGCAGGACGAATCCAGTCCGCCACCAGGCAGCGGAACCGAGGCAGGCCCCGGAGGCACGGTGGAGGTTGCAAGGGTACAAGGCCAGCCGTCCGACCCATTTCAGAGCTGACCGTCCTGACCCTCGGCAAGGCTGTAACAGTGGGCTAGCACCCCGGCCGGACCGCGCGCTTCTATGGCCTGCATTTTCAATTTAGCTGTCGCTGGGACGACGCCCTACAGCCGAGCCGGAATCCCACTCTGCACTGGGGTTCGCTGGGCAGAGGAAACCGAGGCCCCGTGGCTTTTTAGGTCACCATCTCAACAGATTGCAGCCTGTCTTTCCGATGCGGCTTGCGCTGTCCCAGCTTGGCGTCCCAACTCAGAACGTTCGAGTCTCAGATCACTTGGGAATCCGATCGAACTAAGAACTTCCTCGGTAGAAAAATGCACAACAGTAGAATCAACTTCAGGGGGATCGGGGTGGGGGATGAGGGCTCTGGACCCTCTTGGAGTCCGCCAGCTAAGAAAGAACCTCAGCTTTAGGGCGGAGCAGGGGCTCGAACCCCGAGAGTGCGGCCGCGGACGCAGAGGGGTCTCGGGGCCGTCTCCCGCGGCGGCGCAGCGAGGCCCGGCGCGGGCCCGGGGGGCCGGCCAGCCTGGCGGCGGGAGAAGGGCCGCATCGCTAATTGCGGGGATAAACAATCTGTCACGATCCCTCAGCGCGCCTAATAGGCAGACGAGGATGTTGTTTTTAGGCGCCAGCGGCGGCCCGATCAAAGGCAGCAGCCGGCGCAGGGGCCCTTGAAGTCGCGCCCCCGCCTCCTGGGAGCAGACCGCCTGCGCCCCGCGGCCCCCGGCCCCGCCGCCCTCCCCTAGGCATCCCGAGCCCGTCCGGAACCCCATGCTATCTTTTTAGGTTCGAACCGGGTTCTTGTCTGCTCTCGCCGGGCGCATGCGTTGCCAGGCGAGAAGTGTGTGTCCGGAGAGGGAAGGGGGTTCCGAGCACCCCGCACGTGGGGCCCGTGCCCAGAACGGCCCGCGCGGCTCTCGTACTGATCTGCCTCTGAGCTGCGGGGGGAGAAAGAACCCCCCCCCGGTGTCTGCGAAGGGGGTTCGAGGGAAGGAGACGTCTATGCGGGTCTCTCCGAGCCTGTTGAGCCCGCGCGGGTGGAGAGGCGCGAGTTTGGGGGCGGCGGGGAGCATTCTCTGCGTGTGTATTTGTCTGGGCCTTTCCGGATTTCCCGGTTGGAGGGTTTCTGGAGCTGGACGGGGCCGGGGTGGGGGGCTGCGCCTGTTATCTCGCCGCCAGCACTCCCCCCTCCCCACCCCGGGCGTTTCCACCCCGCGAGGCCGCAGCCGCCCAGAAAGCCGGGCTGTAATTCATGGCTGGCAAGGGCAGGGCTGGCCCGCAGCAGATAAAGCCTGGGACGGGGGCTCGGCGAGCATCCTCTGGCGCTGCGCTCCCTCCCCTCGCCTCGCTGGGTCCTCCTCGGTCCGGGGGCTCTCTGTCCCCCAGCAAAGCACCTAGGCGCTTAGGATCGCAAAGACGGACGGATTGCTTAGCATCTGCTCTCCGGGCAACCGAACCGGGGGCGGGTTTGGTCTTTTTCCTCCTAAAGCCCGTTTGGGGAGGGCGTGCGGCGGCAGAGGAGGAAAGGTAGTGTTTTAAAACTCCCCCTTCGTAGAGAAAGACTAGTTTTTAGAAGGACCCCATATTGAAGAGCGCTGTCAACATCTGGGTGTCGCCGCAAGGCTTGGAAGAGCTGCAGGCTGGCCCCTCGCTTGGGCGTTCGTTGTCGCCTCCGTCGGGTTTTTGTTTACGCCCCTCCCCCCCCTTTCCAATGCATTTTGTGGCCTCGACCCAGGAATCCCGCGTGCATTTTAAAAAATGTGCAGCTCAGTGGGATCCCCCGGCAATTAGCGAGCCCCAAACAGTCCTCTTTAATAGAATGAATGTGCTATGAAAACCGATTACCCGGAACGATTTATTTTGGTGGGAATTCACCGATCTCCAGGAGGGCGGTGGAGGGGGAGAGAGAGGAGGTATTTTGTCCTGAGGTGGGGCGGGGGGGGGGCTTGACGGGGAGACAGAAAGCACGACCTCGGGATTCCCCAACCTGCGCAGGGGGCCTCCCAGTCCCAGGCCTTCCCGTCTTTTGGCCTCCGTCGCCCAGAGGTGGACCGCTGGGAGCCAGCGGTTCGGGACACTGTTGGGAGTCACTGCCGGTATCCTTGGGGAGGATTCCACAGCTTTCCAGAGAAAGCCTCGGAGGAGCCGAGGGCTCCAGGGCGTCTTCAGCTCCGGCTGAATATCCACAGCAGGGATCCAAATCAAAACTGGGCAGAACTTAGGCGTTGGAAGTTTAGGGGCCCTTCTCTAACTCGATGCAAAAACAAACAAAAGAACCAAAGTGCTTGTACAATATGTTTTGTCCTTCTTGCTAACTCCTCTGCCTCCGCTGGGCCCAACTTGTGCGGTGGAAGGAGTCCGGTTGCCCGCTTCTGACCCACTCCCCGCCCTTCCCCCACTTGCTTCTTTTCCTCTCTCTCGGGGCTGGGGCTTCCTTGTGTCTTTAAGTTCGGAAGCGGGCGAGGGGGCCTGGATCCGTGGGGGAGAGAGGGGGCCCCCTTTCAAATGGCCCAAATTAATGTGATCGCGACATGAGGGTGCACTTGGGGAAGATGAAAGCGGAGGCCGGCCGGCTCCTCCTAGAGCTCTATAATTATAGATAATATATCCCATTTCAAAGCAATTAGACCAATCAGGCGGAACGAACCACTTTGCTGCCGACGAATAACAAAGGCGCACGGTTATTTAAGCCTGGAGATGTCAGGCAGGCCCCGAGGCTCCGGGGGCCGACCGAACCGCTCCCGTCCCGGCGCGGCCCACCCCGGGCCGAGGAAGGCTGCCCTTCTCCCCGCCAGGCTCTGCCCAGCCGGCGGAGGGCCCCATCTCAGTTCCGGCCAGGGCCTGGAGGGGCAGGGGATTGGAGGGAAGGAATGTGAAAAAGAAAATTGACTTATATTGAGCCGGGTGTCAGGCCGGTCGTCAGAGGCTTTGCAAACTTTATCCGGTTTAATCCTCTCTACCCGGGGAGACAGGCATCATTATAGGCACCCCCCACCCGCCCCTCCACATGAGAAAACCGAATCAGAGAGGGAAAGTGGCTTGCCAGGGTCACACAGCTAGTTAGTGGTGGCGCCGGGATCTGGACGCAAGTGGGTCTGAACCCCCGAAATCCTCGCCTTACACTGCAGGGAGCGATCTCTCGCGGCGCTTTCAGGAGACGAAATGAATGCCCTGAAATACGGCGGAGGCCGCAGTTTTGGGTGGAACCGCCTTCTAGTCCCGCCCCCAATTCCCAAAATGGGTGTTGGGTTCAGCACTTCGGTGCACTTCCCGCCGGCTCCTCCCCTCCCCCTGCCCACCACCTACTGGAGAGTCTCGAAATCTGTCCAGGTTTTCTATGAAATTTATCAAATGCCGAGGGTCTCCGGTCTCTCGGAGAAGAACACAAGCTCGAACTGCGAGAGAGACGTCACCAGCCCGAGGCTGAGGGCCGGTTTTTCTGAGCCTCGGCTTATTCACTTTAAAAATGGGTACGTGGTGCCGCGGCTCAGATACAGTGGGATCTCGCGCAGCCGATCGCCGGCCCCACGACTGGCTCCGCTCCGTGGCAGGGTCCTCGCGCTGCGCGCACTTGGCATCGAGGGGGCTGGGGCCTTCCTCGGCGCCTGCGGATTCCTCCCCCGCAGGGGAGTGCAGGGTACGTCCCGCAGGGTAGGGGACGCCCGCCCTGCCCGCCCTTCCAGGAAGGCCCAAGGTGCCTATGTGGGTGGGGAACCTCGGATTTCACAGCCAGCTCGGCAACCCCCGGAGGGAGAGGGAGAGACGCAGACAGGGCAGGAAAGAGCCGGCACAGTGATGGAGAGAGGCAGGAAGGCAGGGACACAGAAACTCAGACCCCAGCGATGGATACGTGGGTGCTGACATCTAGAGCCTCCCCCGATCCAGACACTCCTGGGGGAAATGGAGAGCGGGTTTGGGGAGCCCAGGAGGTCCGAGCTGCACTAGGAAAGAGAGCCGGGGAGGGAAGCGGAGGGAGGGGCCTTGAAAATGTGCCCCACCCGTCTGCCAGCCTGGAGGGCACCCCGAAGGACTTCATGGGAGGTGCCTCTTCTGTGAGGAGGGGTGAGGAATGAGGTCAGGGGAGCCTGCAGCCCCTCTCACCACGATCCCCACCCCTTTCCTCTTTCTCTGCTCTCTCTCCCGCGGGTTCTGACATGCCTTCCCTGCCTCCTCCCTCCCTCCATCTCTCTCTCTGTCTCTGTCTCTCCCAGATGGGTCTCTCTCAAAAGCCCCTATCTCGGATCTCTGTCTGTGCCCCTGCCTTCCTCCATTGCAAGGGTCTCTTTTCTCCCCTGTCTGCCTGTCCCTTTCTTGGAGTCCCTCTCTCCTCCCCCCACCCCTTCCCCGCCACAATTCCGTTAGAATTACTGTCCTCAAATCACAAGGGAACTAATGCCATCCCAGCCAGTTCTTTCCGCAGAGAGGGTCCGATTTCTGGAGCGGTCATTCCCACCTTGGAGAACAGTGGGGAGTGTCCCTCTCTGCCCTAGCTTCTGTCTCTCCCACCAATAACTCGAGCTAGTAACTTCTCTGAGCCTCAGTTTCCATATCTGGCCTGTGGGCTGCACAGTATACCGCACTCTCCCTAGGGTCATGGTGGGGGGGGGGATAGGAAAGGAGTGTGGCACAGGTCCTCCTCTGCGGAGAGGCCCTGCTCTGGATCTGGACCCCCAGAGGGACACCTAGGCCCCACCCCACCTGGCTTGTCCCTCCTGCCTGCGGATCCCCCCTAGAAAGTTCTCAGAGGGGAATGACTCCCCCACCTCCCCTTCAGGCCTCCAAGATCCAGGAGCCTCCCGGTGCGCTTCAACCCGGATATTCACCCCGAGACTGGACGTGGGGTGCTCACCACCTTCCTGAGTGGAGTGAAGGCTAGGGGAGGGAGAGTCTGGAACACCCCCCCCCCCATGCAGCAAGCGCTCAACCAGTGTCCAATGGAACACCCGTGTGGCACTAAAATACAGGTTCCCCAACCCAGTGCTCATCCTTCCTGGGCTCCCAGGAAGGTCGAGAAACCTGGGTGTCCCATCTTGCGCCTTGTTACGACTCGGATGCCACACCATAAAGCGCAGTGCACCCTGGCGCCCGCGGGCCCCGGATAAAGTCAGGGAGCGTCTGGCCCGCGTCTCCGGTGGAGGCCAGGGACCGCGGCTCTCCGAGTCTTGAGGCAGGGTTCGGTTATTACTGGAGCTGGGGAGGGGGGCGGGGGATGCTGGAGCGAACCCGCCCCCACCCCGACTGAGCACGGACTCTGTGCGAGGCGTTTCGGATGCATCACCACAATTAACTTCTCACAACGGTCCCCGAGGAGGGCATCCCATTTTCCAGATGAGAAAACTGAGATTCCGAAAGTTGAAGTCCCGCGTGCTTCAGGCCGCGCAGCTGGGCAGCCTAGACTCCAGGACCGGGACCCGGGAGCACTGGGGCACGGTTCCCGCTGCGCCACGCGCGCAGCGAAGCGTGGGCATGTTTGGCGTCCCCCTCCCAGACTCTGGCGTGCCGTGGGGGTCGTAAAGGCCGGAGGCTTTGATTCCGTTCTGTTTCCCTCCACCTCGTGCGGGTTTGGCGCGCGCGATCGCCCGGGGCCCTGCGGTGGTCCCTAGACCCGAAGATCCGGGACGCACCCTGAGGGGGCGGGATCACGACTCCTGCAAAGCCCCGCTTCTCCGGATCTGCGGAGCCCGGGAAGCCCCCTGCCGGGGACCCTGGCCGATGACTGCGCCTGCCTGGACCCCAGTTGCTGCCTCGGAGGAACGGTCCCCGCTTTGCGGTGCTCCCTGAGACTGTATGAAGAGGATCTGAGTCAAGGAGACTGGAAACCTGAGCAGCAGCGGAACGCCGGGATGGGGACAAAGTGCTCCTGTTGGTGGTAGTTGACGCGGATTGACAATTACTGTCGCCAAGTGCTGTTCTGAGCTCTTAAGTATCTTGATAATTTTAATCCTGGCGGCAACTCTCTTTTTATCCCTAGTTTACATACGGGGAAACTGGGGTCAAATAGTTTACACGAGCAAACACCAACGTAAAACCATGAAGTGCTCTAAAATTTCTCCTGGCACCCCAGGGGGTTTTCAGGGAGCCCCACAGCTCCGCCGGACCCCAGTTGGGAGACCCTTACCCGCCACTCCCTGGCAGGAGAAGGCAGAGAAGGGTGCAAAGCCTTGCCCGCCCACAGGGCGTGGTGCTTCTGGCGGCACCTGTTCTGAGCCCCAGTGAGCGGGACCGTCTGACTCCCCAGACCAAGTCCGTGTGGCCTCCGCTGCTAGCACAGGGCCCGGCTTAAAGAGGGGACACTTGAGAGGAGAGGTGAAGGGATGACTAGCGGTGACAGCACACCGTCAGCACCAGCCAGCCTCCCAGTGCAGAGCACCCCACATCTGGCCGGCGGGGGAGGGGGGAGGGCCAGAGAGCTCAACGTTGGGGTCAAGGGTAAAGACAGCCCATCTTAGTGCTGATCAAATCGTTCTTGAATGACTTTTCATTTTTTAATGTTTATTTATCTTTGAGAGAGACAGACAGAGTGCAAGCAGGGGAAGGGCAGGGAGAGAGGGAGACACAGAATCCGAAGCAGGCTCCAGGCTCCCAACTGTCCGCCCGGAGCCTGAAGCGGGGCTCGAACTCATGGCTGCTGCTTCGAGATCATGACCTGAGCAGAAGTCAGATACCCAACCATGCAACCATCTGAGCCCCCCAGGCGCCCCTTGAGTGACGTTTTTAAAGGAAGACTGAGGTCACTCCTCCGTTGCTGGTTCTGCTGCCTTTAAATCTCCTTTGAACTTGACGGGGACCTCTAGCTGCCTCTTCCTCTGACAACGGGCAGCTGAGGCCCAGAGGGGTCCCACAACGTGCTTGGTGTCACTCAGAAAGGTCTGTGTGGACTTCAGGTCCAGCGGGGCGCCCAGGCCAAGCAGACCACGTCCACCCCGCAGCGCCCTCCCCTCACCCCAGCGGCGTGGGGAGCGCGGGTGGGGCCTGCGGACCCTGGAAGGGTGTAGCACGCCAGCACCCACCCATCTCCCAAGGCTGAATTTCCCTCCCTGGGCCTTTCTGGGGAGGAGAATTATTCTCCCAAGAGCCTCCCCCCCCCCCACCAGGCAGGAGTGAGCCAGCTCCCAGGAGGGACCGCCCCAGCCCGTGGTGCCCCCACCCCCCTGGGGCATCTCCTTTCCCAGCCAGGGGTGCCCGACAGCCCCACCTGAATGGGGACCCTTTCCATCCCGGGGGAGACCTCCTATCTGATGGAAAGGTGGGCCCCTGGCCGCAGCCCAATTAAGTGAAAATAGATCCGGCCTTATCAGGTTCAGGGGTAGTCCCTGGCGGTGGTCCCGCGGCGGCCCCGGAGGGTCGCTGTCTGTTTGATTTTCCTGCTCAGACACACTTGTTTAAACAGACCCCTCAGGGCCTCCAGAAACCTGAGCCAGCCAGGAGCGTGATTGCCAGGTAAGGGGAGGCCTGCTCGGTCGGGAGGAGGGGGGAGGGAGAGGGGGCAGGCAGGGAGGAGTGGGGGGGCGGGGGAGAGCAGCGGAGGAGGCCACCTTCAGAGCTTGGAGGACTCCCTTCCACAGGGTGCTCCTTGCGGAGTGACAGACCCTCTCCAGTCTCCCTTGCTCCTTAAGGGTGAGGATTCTTTGAGTAAGGACCCCTCTTAAGTGTTCGGAGCTGTTCCTGACGCAGCCGAGGGCTCCATGTGAGAGTCCGGGTACCTGGCCAGCCTGTCACTGACATCACAGCGCGCCCCATTAATGCTGTGCCCTTTAAGTAGAAGAGGAAGACGGGTCCAGCGAGGTCCAGGGACTTTGATGGGCCAGGGTCCGGAGACAGCATCCCAAACCCACCCTGTGTCCCCAGAGCTGGTGTCCTTTGGGTCCCACTGCTCCCTGAACGTGACTCCTAGCTTGGGCCTCGCACCTGCGCACTGGAGAGAGGGGCACAGCGCAGTGAAGGTGGGGCCTTGGAGCCACCAAACCCTCAGCAGGGCCTATGGGGCTGCCTGATGAGCGCCCTCCTTCTTCCCACATCGCCCCACCTTTTCCCTTGCCTCCCTTCCCCGGCTCCTCCCCTGAAACCTGGCGCACTCCTACAGCCCCTCCCCTCTCCCCCAAGTTATCCAAGCACTCCAGCCTCCCCCATGCGTGGTGGGCTCTTCCCCATGCCTCCTATTCTCTTCCCTCTGACATCCATGTGGCTCCGTCCCTCACTTCCTGGCTGTGCTGCAATGGCACCTTCTCACAGACGTCTTCCTTGACCGCCTTCTCCCGAAGGCACAGAACTCTCCCCAAAATCACTCCCTCTATCCTTACTTTTCTCCATAGCACAGGTGGCCATTCAACATTTGAGTATGTCTCCTGTTTGTTCTGTCTCGGCGTCACCCCTCCCCCCCTTCAAGTTCAGCTCCTTGGGGGCAAATGCTTGTTTTGCTCATGGCTGTCTCTTTAGTATTGAGCACATAGCAGGTGCTCAGGAAATATTTTTGAATGACTGAATAAATCTCCCACATACTCGCTGCAACTTTGGGAAAGTTGCTGACCATCTCATGGCTCCGTTTTCTTATCTGTAAAATGGGCCTGGTGGGTCTACTCACCTTACGTTGTGAGGAGTAAACAGCCCCAAGCACATGAGGTGCTTGGCACAGTGTGGGGCACTCAGGAAGCCTGCAGGAAGCCTAAAACTTGTTTCCTGACTAGAAGAGCTCACTGGGCCTTCCAGAAGAGTCCTGTCCTGGCACCAAGTGATGTCATGAACACAGCCATGATGACAGATTTTTATAGCACATCCTGGAAGACACGGCCACCTGTCCCTTGCTTTATCTGAGCCTTGTGAGCTGACCAGGAGATGTTTGAATCTTTTTTTTCTAGATGGAAGGCCAAGGCCCAGAGAAGTCAAGACATTTGTCCAGATGCTGCACAGCCCGGGAGCACTTTCCACATTCCCAAGACAGCTCTCCCAGCCCTGCCCCAAACACCCATCCAGAGGCTGGCAACCTGTGGGCCACTGGCCTTGGACCAGCCGGGCAGAGGACGATGAACCAGTCAGGAGAGAACAGGGAGCATGGAGGCAGGGGGTGGGGAGGGGGCAGGTTGTACAGGGTGCCCGCGCCAGGGAGGGGACCCCAAGGGTCCCCAGCAGGACTGCCTGCCTTCCTGCATTCCCAGACGCTCCGCACTTTGGGCCTGACGGCTGTATGGGACGGTTTGGGCCTTCCACGGACTCCATTTCGCCAGCAATAACAGTCATTACAGCTCCCTTTCTCAGGCCCTCATTATCCTGTGTTTACAACCCTCCCAGAAAAACAAAAGCCAGCCCAGCAACCCCGTCCCCCCGCATGTCACAGACTCTGCTTTCTGAGTGCAGACAGAAAAACCCTCCCCGGGACTCTCCTGGGGCTGGACAGTGGATCTTCTGGGTGCGCTGTGAGGTCTCCATCCTGAAGGGCAAATTGGGAAGAATGCTTTGGGCTGACCTTGAGACTTGACCCTCACAATGCAAAGAAGGCAGTGAGTGGTGTCGCCTCTGCCTTCAGTGCTTTAGTCACATCAGTGACTGTGTCCAACAGCACTTAAACCCAAGCACCATTCACCCACTTAACAGGTGAGAAAACAGAGGCACCCAGAGGCTGTGGTCCAAGCAAGGGGCTTAGTGGACTGTGTTTGCTTCTGACCTCAGACACGAGGAGAAAAACACCAGGAGGCTCCTACAGGCTCCTCCCTCCCACCATCTCATGGAGTCCCTCCTGGCCACGTGGGGTTCGCGCTGTGCTCTTCATTCCAGGACAGGCCAAAATCACGAACGTGACATGTGACCGGCCCAAGGTCACTCAGATGCTGGAGGCTGAGGGAGGATTTGAACCTGGCAAGGGAGTCTCCTTGAAGGAAGTTGACGCTTTGGGCGGAAGACCGGCGGAGGCTCATGCAGCAAAAACAAAAGGAAACAAATGCTTTTTGGCAGGAAAAGCCCCCTGTGACTGTTCCCTCCACACATGTGCAAGGACATCAAAGGTGGGGACCAGCGGTTCGCTCTGCTCAGCTGGCCTGTCTGGGGCAGAACTGATCTCAAATACCAAGCCAGCGCTGGGTCTCAGCTGGGGAGGGAGCCAGATGAAAGGGAGAGGTGGGGGGGGGAGGGCAGAGGAGAGGGGGAAATGAGGGTGCATCAAAGGGCCCTCCCTCCTGCTCTGCCAGGTTTGCCGTCCACGTGCACGTGCAAGGCCCAGGGCGAGATGGGGGTCTTCAGAGAGGAGCCTTCGAGGAGCACAGCCATCCTCTGCTGGACGCCAGCGCTTTCCTGAGCAGAGACTCTGGGCTTCTGATGAGAATTGGGAAAAAAAAAAAGTAGAAGCCGGTTCCAGAATGCCAGGGAATACGTCGACTCTGCTCACCCTTCTCAGACTTGATGCCTCTGGCTCTTCGCCTCCGACCTGCGAGGTGGCATCGTGGTCCCTGTCTCTGGAAGACGGGTTAATTTGAGGCTTGCTGAAAGTCACTCAGCCGAGCGGCATCCCACTGTCCAGGAGGGTCCATGCCACTCCGTGAGGTTGAGCCCCCCTGCGTGAGACTTTGAATTGAGGGCTGTTCATCTCCAAGGCCAGCAGAGGCAGCGCCACAGAATGGATGGCTTAAAACCGAAATATGGCTGCTCCCCGCTAGTTCAAGAGGCTAGACTTCCAAGATCAGGGTGTGTGCAGGGCTGCGCTTTTCCCTGGGTAAAATCCTCCCTCGTCTGATCCTGGCTCCAGCGGTGGCCAGTGATCCTGGGTTGTTCCTTGCCTTGGGCCCCCGTCGTTCCAGTCTCTGCCGTGATCTCAGCTCGTCCCTGTGTGTTCACACCATCTTCCCTCTGTGTGTCTGTCCGAATTTCTCTCTTTTTATCAGGACACCTTAAATACAGGATTAAGATCCCACCCGATTCGCGTAGGACCTCGTCTTGATGACTTCTGCCAAGATGCTATTTCCAAATAAGGTCCCATGTGCTGGAAGGGGAGAATGGGGGAGCAGTTAGCACTTGGACGTATCTTTGATGGGGGGACGCAATGCAACCCACGACAGAACCCCTTTTCTCCCAGGGGGCTCCGTGGCGCTGCTGGACACCTAGGCTCTGAGAGCAGCCAGCTCCGAGTGGAATGATGGCGATAACAGCTCCCGGGACCCACGGCTCCTCGAGACGATGACGCAGCACCGTCATGACCTTCGGCAGAGTCGTCACATGATTCTGTGCAGTAGCCGGACAGGAACCCTTACGCCCATTTTAGAGATGAGCAAACTGAAGTTTAGGAGGGTTCCGTAGCACAGTGCCTGACTCCAAATCCAGGGCTGAGGTGGGCAGGCAAGGGTTAAGGCTGAGGCTGGGCAGGCCCCGGCCCCGCTGCCTCTCTGGGCATTAATACTGCTGCTCGCTGTGGCCACTGTCAGTTGCCTGGGAGCTGATTAAGGTGTCACAGAGGATTATGATGTCAGGTGCAAGAATTACGCTCCAGGAGGGGTGGCCCCTGGGCCGGGAGGGAGGTTACCCTAGCAACGGAGTTGGGACATCCATGCAGAGCAGTGGAGCAGAGTGGTAGGCTGGGCATGGGGTTTGGGGTCACCCTGTCCTGGGTGGGTGCGAATTCTGACCCCTCGGCTCCGCAGCTGGATGACCTTGGGTGAAGCAACTCCCCTTCCAGAACTTGCTGTTCCTCATTGACATGATGGAGGAGAATGTGTGTGGATCACTGGGGACAACCAAAGGAGATCCCCTGGCCTCTACAAGCATGTGCCAAATGGCGGTCCCCAGGGAGCCCGGGCAGACATTAGCTCCAGACCTAGGGCCCAGGCGTAGGCAGGCTTGCCAGAGGTGCCAAAGAAATGGTATCAAGCCACCTTTCTGCCAAGAGCTGAGGCTGCTTAGAAGCAGCCTCCCCTGGAGCTGAGGAGCCCTTAGTGCCCCCCCGCCCCCCGCTCGTTGTGTCGGCCACTGGGACATTAGCCGCTCTTCCCCATCCCTGGATCCTCTGCTCAGGTAGGGCCGACCACAACACCCGCTCACTGCCTGCTCGCTTGTTGCTTTCCCTGTTTTGCCACGAAGCTGCTTCTTTAGATCCCTAGAGCCCAGCATAATGCCAGATAAATGTTTGAGTAAATGAAGGGGAAAAGAAAGTGTTTCCTCAACTTCCCCTTTATGGCTCAGAACAAATTTCTCTATCTTTGAGGAAGAAATGTCCCTCCTCTGCAAAGCTGCCCCGCCTCAGTGCCCTTAATTCTAATCCTCTTATTGGTCCAAGTATTGACTTTCATTTATCTTCCTACTCACTTGGCCATCTACTCACCTGGCTATTCAGCCACCTATCATTCCACCATCCATCCATCCATCCATCCATCTATCCATCCATCCATCTATCCATGCATGCATGTATTTATCTATCCATCATCCACCCATCCATGTGTCCATGTATCCTATCCATTATCCATCCATATACCCATTCAGCCACCCACCTATTCATTCATCCATCCATCCACCCATCCTTCCATCCATCCATCAACCATTCACCATCATTCCAGCCAACCACCTCTCCACCCATCCATCCACCATCCATTCACCCATCCACCCACCCCATCCATCCACTTATCCATCTACCCACCTATCCATCCATCCACCTACCCATTATCCATCCATCCACCCTTCCACCCATCCATCTACCCATTCACCCACCCATCTGTCACCCATCATCCACCCATCTATCCTTCCATCCATCCATCTCTCCACCCATCATCCATTCACCCACCCCATCCATCCATCCAGCCAGCCAGCCAGCCAGCCAACCATGACTTTTATTCACTCACCCACCCATTCATCTACCCATCCATCTATCCACCCTTCCACCTACTCACCTCCCACCCATCCACATCGCCATCTACCTATCTACCTATTCACTTACCCATTTACCCACACCCTCATCCATCAGGGCAGTAGACACGTGAGCACTGCCTCTTAACCACCATGTCCTGTGCTAGTTCTGAGGGGCCCACAGGGTCCAGTCAGTCTGAAACCTGGCCCTAAAGAATTCTCAGTCTTGTAGGGGTGAGAAAACATGAATGCAAATGGCTGTGATGCACGGGGGTGAGTGAAGAGAAGGAAAGACCCGGTGCTGGGGCCTATAGAGGAAAGAGAAGTATTATACTTGGGAGTCAGGGAACGCTCCTGGGAGAAGCAAGAGAACTGGGCACTTCTCAGAGGAGAATTTGGGCAGGAAAGGTGAGCAAAGAGGCAGTTGGGAAGCAATTCGCTTTTCCATGGCTCTCACTATATGCTGATGTCTCCCCTGCTTTGTTGAGGTCTCACACAGGCTCAGAGAGGCTAAATAACTTCCTCTAAGTCACCCAGCCTATAACAGATAGAGCAGATTTGAGCTCAGATTTCAGCTCCACAAAGAAGTCTTGGTACGTTGCACTGCCTGTTTTCCATCAGGCCTTGTCCGACCTGTGTCTGGTGTCTCCTCCACCATTGGAGAGCCGGCTCCAAGAAGGCAGGGACCTTCCCTGCTCAGCCCTCAGAGCCTGGAGCACCGTGAGTGCCCACGGACATCTTTCCTGAGATGCTTAGATGCCCCAGTCCCCAGCCTCCACCCACTCTCTCTAGCCCTTCTCTCCCTGGAAGCCTCAGTGCTTCCTGGCCATGACCAGCATCCCTGGCCGTCTTGGGAGACGCGCACTGGGCAAGCAGATAATTGAAAAGATTACTCCGCGATGGGATGCGTGGACTGTTGGTTCATGGTGCCTCGTCCCAACTTCAGGGGTTGATTACAAATTGAAGGATGGCTTCCCCCCTTGGGCCTCGTGGCTGCAGTCAACCTCCCCCAGTCATGCGGACCTGCGCTGGGTCTGCAAAGTCCCTGTGCCTCAGGGCCCTAGATGGGGCTCCCTCCCTTCCCCTTCTCTCTGGCTCCCCCCACCCCCACGCGCTGCCCTGTGCATCTCCCCTTCCCTCCTGTGCTGGTTGGCCGGCTGGAAGGGGGGCTTCGCCGGGAAGGTGGGGGCTCTGCAAGTCTCAGGAGAGCATCTCCGCCTTGGAAGTTCCGCTGTCCTTGGGACCCAGCGCTAAGTCCCTCTTCGGTCGAGGCCCTCCTTCCTTCTCCTCCCGATCTGGGAGCCGTCACTTTCCCAGGTGTTTGCAGAGTTCTTGGCTGACCCTCTGTTCACAAGACTCCACCCTTCCCACCTGGTACTGGAGTCGCTATATTCATGGTCCATCTCTTCTATCTCCATGAGGGCAGAGCTCTGTGGGGCTGGGATGGGGTGGCAGGGATTGAGTTGGGACAGCTGACATGGAGGTTGAAGATCAGTCGGGGAAAGATCACTTGGAGCTGTGTGGCTTTGGGTAGATCACTTTACCTCTCTGATTCCCTCATTCTTTCCTTATTTATACTATGATGTTAATAACACCCCCCTTAGATCCTTACCTTAGAACAGTGTTCTCAACTGGACCAGCAGTGGCAATGTCACTTGGGAACTTGGAAGAAATGCTGACCACCGGCCCCAGCCCCTGACCTGCCGCTGAATGAGAAGTGCCAGAAGCCTGCGGAAAGAAGGAAACAGGGCTGAGTTCAAAACAGTCAGTTTTGCTTCCAACTTCAGCTCATGTCATGATCTCATGAATCGTGAGTTCGAGCCCCGCATCAGTCTCTGTGCTGACAGCTCTGGAGCCTGGAGCCTGCTCCGGATTCTGTGTGTCCCTCTTTCTCTGCCCCTCCCACACTCAAGCTCCTGCGCTCCCACTCTCTCTCTTTCTCTCTCTCCCTCTCAGAAATAAACATTAAAAAAAGCAGCCCATCAAGGAAGCTGGTGGAAGGGAAGTCAAGCAGAGGAGAACCAATGAATGCAGTGAGTAACCTCCCCCTTTCCCCTTCCCCATTCTGCTCTAGAACCTTCCTTCCGCGAGAGGGGAGAGGCTCCTCTCCTGCCCCAGTGTGGGCCCGAGAACACAAGGGGGTGCACATGACGACAGAGGCTGATGAACTGGAATGATGCAGCCACCGACAAGGAGACAGGAGCCCCCCAACCCCTCCTCAGCCACCAGAGGAAAGGGGCACAGAGTCACCTCCCCCCTCCAGCCTTCAGAGGCCCTGTGGCCCTGCCCACAGCCTGAGCTGGCCCCCAGGACTGTGAGAGGAGGAAGTCGTGTTGTTTAAAAGCCCCCCCCCCCCCCCCCCCCCGCCCCATTTGCCCATGAGGGGTCCTTACATCACAGGGAGGGAGTGAATGCAGATGTTGTGTTCCTCTCCCTAAGGACTTGCTGAGGAGGGTGCATTATTCCTTGATACACAGAGAAGGCTGAGGATCAGGAAGGTGGAGTGCTTTTCCCAGGGTCTTTCAGCACCCAGGACGTGTCTGTACCCAAGTGGGGGTCCCCAGCACAGCCTTGCCGGCTAGAAGCGCACACTCTGGGCGGCAGGCTGTGACTGTGACTTCTCTCTCTTTGCTCAGGTCTGGGGTTTCTCTGGAAGCAGGTGTTAACAACAGCCTCTCACTGCTTAACCCAGAAGCCCCTGATCCCAGGACTCTCTCTTCCTCCTCGTTTTCACCCCTCCCTGCTCCCCAGGAAATCTCTGTCTTTATTCTGGTTGGAGAACTTGGAACCTGGGCTGCGGTCCTCAGGACGGCATAGCCCCTGCTGCCCCTGCTTCGAGCCTGCGTGTCCCCAAACCAGCTGCGCAGCCTTAGCTGGAAACCGTTCAGCAATGAATGTTTTGATGCTAGAAAGCGTTTAGAATGCCAAAGCAGAGTCTGCATTTTAACAAGATTTCCAAGCAACCTGAATGTGTGCTGAAGTCTGCACAGTCAGCATGAGGGTCTGTGTGCCAACCCAAGGCTCAGGAGGGGTCCTGGGTGGGGGGCAGTGGTGGGAGGAGCCTGCGGGCTTTGTCTCCTGGGATGGGAGCCTGGTGTGACTCCTGGCTCTCCCACTGGGCAGCTGTGTGGCTGTGGGTCAGGTTCTCAACCTCTCTGAGCCGCGTGTTGGCACGCGTGGGTAATGAACCAAACTCTTTCACCGCTGTGGCACTCAGGTGACAGTTGGCGTGTCCCAAAGCGGGGACTTCACGCGGGTAGGGGCTGAGCTAGGGAAGTTTCTGGAACTTCTTGGGAAGTGAACTGTAGCCATATGCCCACCTACCCACCATTATCCTTCTCTACGTCTAGCCAGGGGTCCCCCAGGCCGGGTCGCAGGGCCCTGGGGGCGCCCTGGGCAGCAGCGTTCAAGGCCAAGGGAGGTGAGCCTCCCTGCCTGCCTGGGCTGGCCCCCCAACCCCCTCGCCGCCTCCTCACCCCGCCTCTGAGTCTGCCTTCGGACGACTGTGGCTTCAGGCCCCCTTTCCCACTAGCCTTTTTCTCAGTCTGGACTCAGGTCCTTTTCGCTCCTCCCTCCCTTCGCAGCTAGCCCCTCCCTCTGCCCCCCCTTCCTTTCCCCACCCCTCTGCCGGGGCCTGGTGCGGAGAGCCCCCTGGCCAAGGCCCCAGCGGCCACCTCTCCACAGGTGTGCTGCAGAGTCCTGAGTCTCCTGTTCCTGACACCTCCCACCCCGTACCGTGCGCACGCTCAGTGGAGCAGTCCGCGACCCGCACTGGCGGACAGGACCAGCCTCGAGGACCCGGCCCAGCCTCCCCCCCACACCCCCGGGACCCTCCTGTTTTCGCCCTGCTGCCTCCAAGTCCGTGTCTGCCTCGGCCCCTCTTCTTGTCTCTCCCAGAGCCGGTCTGCGTCGGCTTCTAAGTCCCTCCCTCCTTTCTCACCATGGAAACAGATTTTAATTCTGACCTCATCCAAACGATTACAAATAGGAGGAGAAAACCGCAGGCCCGGAATTCATGCGGCTCCTTCCTGTGGGGCGGGCGGTGCCCCTGCAGCCTCGCAAAGGGCACCCAGTGCGTGCGGGGCCCTCTCCCGCCGCCCCACCCCCACCCCAGCCCGAGCCCGGTGGCGGGGCTGGGGGGGGACGCACTCCCAGGCCGCGGGGGCAGAGGTCCGCGGATTCAGGCTGGACTCCGGAACGGGCCGCCCTGACCCGGGCTGCGCCGCTGCACTTTATCTCTCTGGTCCCCTTTTATGCAGTAGCAGCAGCGACAGGGTTTTATGGTGACCAGGCCCGGGCCCTGGGGACGGTGAGGGGCTGGGGCCCGCCTTGAGGCAACGCAGGGCTTTAGGACCCCACACCCATCAGAACCCGGATCCCCGGGGGCTCAATCCCTGAGGCTCAGCGGAGACACTGTGTGTGTGTGTGGGGGGGGGGGGGGGTGGACCAGGCCTCTTTCATCAAGTGGGACGCGCCTCTCTTCCCAGACAGACCGGCTGTCACTCCAGCCCTTTGGACAGACGGAAAGACGGCATTCATCCTTGGGTCCTGAGGTTTAGCCAGTGCGGATTAGGATTTGCAAGATGGAGGATAAGATTACTACGTTAAAAGGTTTGATGAAGGAAATAGAGGAAGCGGGGTCTAGTGTTTCTGGCCTCTGCTCTGGGTCTGAAAAATGAGGGTTTTTAGTCCAATGTTTTTAGTGCAGCCACAATCTTGGTTTGCAACCTCCAGTCGAATTGTTGAGATGGCATCGCCTCCTTAAACGCATGCGCACTCACACACACCTGCATGTCCATGGGCTTAAATCACACGCGCGTGCGCACACGTACTACGTACACAGCCCGCATGCACACATGCACACTCGCTGGTATATACCATACACAGCCCACGTCCATGCGCATGCACACTCACATCACGTACGCTCACACGCACGCTCGCGTGCACACTCACCACGCGCGCGCACACAGTTTCCCTGCGCTCACTGAGCCGTGTACAGAGTCCCCACATTGCTAACACTCCAAGGGGCCCTCAGAGGCCCTCTGGTCCCGAGACAGCAAACTCACTTATCGGAGAGGCAGGCTGGCCCGCGCAAGGTGGGGCCTCGGTGACCCAGAGCGGACGGGCCCTCAGGGGAGCAGAACACCCACCCTCAGGGCAGCAGCCAGCACATGGTGGGGGGTGGGGGGGCTGGCCTGGGCTTGCTATCCCACTCCTGTTTGAAGAAGAGCCGGAGACCTAACTTTTTATTACAAATTTCCCAATTTACTATTTTTTCAAAAATTTTTTTCATGTTTTTAAATTTATTTTTGAGAGAAAGAGCCTAAGCAGGGGAGGGACAGAGAGACAGAAACACAGAATGTGAAGCAGGCCCGAGGCTCCCAGCCGTCAGCACAGAGCCAAGCTCGGGGCTGGAACTCAGGAACGGTGAGATCATGACCTGAGCCGAAGTTGGTCATTTAACCAACTGAGCCACCCAGGCGCCCCTCAAATTTCCCAATTTAAAAGTGCTGGCCATTAATTCAACGGACAGCTACAGCTTTAGGTTCAATCTATGGGGGGGGGGGCACTTGATGACCTGTGAGTGGGGCCATGGTGCCCATTTCACAGGTGAGGAAACAGATTCAGAAAGGACAGTGGCCTTTCCAGGGTTGCTGGGGAGAATATGGATACACTCAGGAATAGAGCTGAGATCTTTCGGGCCTTCTCAACAATTTGGGCCTGGTGAGTCCAGATTACTCACCAAACAAAGAGAAGTGTAGCCTGGCAGTGGCCTCCCTTACTCTGAAGCAAATACTCAAACAGCTTAAACGGCACTCGGCCCAACCCCCCTGCCCCTGAAGGCACCTGCGGACTCCGGTCTCTTGACCCCCCAATCCTGGGTCAGTTCCTTCCTCGCAGGCATCCTGATGACAAATAAACTGCTTCCTTTGTGGGGATTCACTTCTTGGGGTATTCTCCGCAGGCCCACGGGAGGTCCTCACATAGCCGTTCCTGGCCCCTCGTGGGTGGGCGGAGCCAAGCGACTGATTTGAGCCAGCGATCTGCGGGCAGAGCTGACTTGTGTCACTTTGGGCAGAAAGGCTTAGTAGCCGGCATACAGCCCTGCAGAGTACTCCTCCCCATGGGCTCGGTGACCAGCACTGTTTGGGAGGTAGCTTGTCTGTCTGTCTGGTCCCTGAGTGACACACAGAGGCGCCGGTAAGCCACGGCGGACGTGCAGCACCAGTCGGAAATGCTCGTGTTGTTTTGAGCACGGAGATTGTGGGGTCGCTGTTACTGCAGCAAATCCTATCCCATCCTGACTAGGGCCCTTTTCAAATGCTGCTTTCCCATGACCAAGGCGTAGGCAGAAACCTTTCCCATTTGGCTCACTGTGGGTTTCTAGTGCTAGACCAAACCTGGCAGTTAGTGAGCACTTAATAAATGTCTGTTGAGGAGGCGCCTGGGTGGCTCAGTCGGTTAAGCGTCCAATTTCGGCTCAGGTCATGATCTCACGGTTCATGAGATGGAACCTTGCATCGGGCTCTGCGCTTTGGATTTTCTCTCTCTCTCTGCCCCTCCCCTGCTCACATGCATGCTGTCTCTCTCTCTCTCTCTCAAAATAAATAAATATACTTTAAAAAGTTAAATGTCTATTGAATAAAAAGATGCATTAAATGGTGCCTAAAACAGCATAGCCTTTCCAGATAAGACAGACCCAGACTGGAAACCGGAAGTGAAGAGTGGTCTGAGCCTCACCTCATCTTCTCTCAAATGGGGGCACCGTGGGCCCCGCCGCGCATGGAGAGCTGTGGACGGTGTGAGATCATCCGGCCCCGATCCTCAGCACCGTGCCTGGAGCAGGATAGATGCTCATAAGCAGGAGCTGATGATATTCTCATTACCATGATTAATGTGCCGGGGAGGTGGCTGTCTGAATCTCTCCAGGGCGTGTGACAATGCCCGCTCCAGGGTCCAATTCCGAGAGCGTCTTGTTTTATAGATCTGGCCCTGAGCCAGAAATCTGCATTTGAAACAAGCCTCCTGGGTGATATGGTGCTATTCGCTTTAAGAAAGCTGGTCCAAGTTTTCACGGAGGAGACTGATTGATTGTTGGTTCGAGCAGGTGGAAAGTTTGGCTGCCCGGGTGTAATTTGGCATCTGTCATGAGCACTCACGATTTTCTCGTGGCCATCCTGCCTACAACAGGCAGTTTGGAGCACTTCCCTTGCACCAAACTCTCGTGGCCTCCAGTCACAGTTCCTGGTGACTTAAGAAGAGTGTGTCAGCATCCCCGCTTTACAGGTGGGGAAACTGAGGCCCATAGAAGGACAGGACTTACCCAATGGGATCAACTCAGGGAGTGACAGAGCCCTGGGGAGCTCAGACTTGCGTTCTCTGACATAACGAATGACATACCTGGTCAACATTATTACTGTGGATGAGGAGGGTATTGTGGAAATCCTGCGGAAATTTCCAGAAATGTGGGACTAAACCAGGTGAAATACAGTATCATTCAATCAGTTCGATCTAAACACTGATAGTTAATTAAAAAACTTTTATTGAGGGGCGCCTGGGTGGCTCAGTTAGGTAAGCATCCCTTGGCTTAGGTCTTGACCTCAAGGTCATGAGTTTAAGCCCTGTGTCGGGCTCAGTGCTGGGTGTGAAGTCTACATACATACATCTATACATGCTTACATACATATATACATAAATAAATAAAGCACCTTTACTAAAGCATAATTGAATACAATAAAATGTTTATGTTTAAAGTGTACAATGTATTAAGTTTTACAGATGTAGGGTGCCTGGCTGGCTCTGTTGTTAGAGGATGTGACTCTTGATCTGAGGGTCATGAGTTTAAGCCCCATGTTGGGCATGGAGCCTACTTAAAATAAAATAAAATAATAAAATTAAAAGTTTTATAAATGTAACCATCCATAACGCCTTCACCGCAACCAAGATCATGCTCAGGATACCGCAGTCTTCCTTCCGCCTGACGTAAGGCCCTCCTTCAGACTGGGGGGCTGACGCAATAGAACTTTGCTCTCACAGCTCTAGAGGCTGGAAGTCTGAACTGTGGCTCCAGAAGGATCAGGTTCCGGTGAGGACCTCTTCCTGGCTTGCACACGGTCGCCAATCCTCTATGACGTCATGTGACCTGAGTGGCCTCCCCCAAGCCCTGTCTCCAGACCCAGTCCCAGGGCTCTAATATACAGACACGCCCTGACTCACAGGGGTTCAACTTCCGATTTTTCAGCCGTACAATGGTGTGGACGTGATACACATTCAGTAGCACCTATACCTCAAATTTTGAATTTTGATCTTTTCCTGGCCCTCAGCCCCGCGATCACGAGGGTAAATCAACGATACACATACAACTATTCGGTTTGTCACTTCGGTACAGGATTCAGTAGATGAGATATCCAGCCCTTTATCATAAAGTGGGCTGTGTTCATGACTTTGCCCCGCTACAGGCGAATGCAAGTGTTCTGAGCACGTTTAAGGTCAGCTAGCTAAGCCACGCCGTTTGGTACGTTCGATGTATGTATTCAACGCATTTTCAACTTACAATATTTTTGACTTACAATGGGTCGATCGGGACCCAAGCCCATCAGAAGTCGAGGGAGATCTTGGATGGATTTGCGGAGTTTGGTGCGGTGGAGGGGACACAAGTCAGTCGATTGCCATGGTGAACTTTTCAAACCTAATGGCTTATCCAAGCACAGATGAAAAATTGTGCTCATTAAAGTTTATTGTGGAACTATAATAATAATAATAATAATGATAATAATAATAAACCAAACCTGTTTAAACGCCCGACCATAGGAGAAAGCTAAATAAATTATGGTGCATCTACGCAGTTAGTTATGAAGGTGAACACATACCCGCAACAGGACCCCACTTACTACATGCTTAACAAGAAAGTTAAAACCAGGGGCGCCTGGGTGGCTCAGTTGGTTAAGCATCCGGCTTCAGCTCAGGTCATGATCTCACGGTTCGTGGGTTCGAGCCCCACGTCGGGCTCTGTGCGGACAGCTAGCTCAGAGCCTGCAGCCTGCTTCGGATTCTGTGTCTCCCTCTCTCTCTGCCCCTCCCCTGCTTACTGTCTCTCTCTGTCTCTCAAAAATAAATAAAAAACATAAAAAAAAAAAGAAAGTTAAAATCAGTGCTCATGACGAGTTTCTAATGATGTGGAGAAAGGCTTAGGTGGCAGTCATATGTGAAAAAAGCAGGATTTGGGGTGTCTGGGGGCTCAGTCGGTGAAATGTCCAACTTCAGCTCAGGTCATGATCTCGTGGTTTGTGGGTCCTGCTTGGACAGTTCAGAGCCTGCTTGGGATTCTGTCTCTCCCTCTCTCTCTGCCCCTTCCCTGCTTGTGCGCATGCATGCTCTCTCTCTCAAGATAGATAAACTTTAAATTAAAAAAAATAAAATAAAAGCTTCTTAATAAAAGCAGGATTTAAAATGGCATTAGCAATCTGCTAATTATTTATGTGACAAATACAAACACAAAGAAAAGAGAAAATGTAACAATTTTAATGTGTGATTTTTTTTAATGTTTTATTTATTTTTTGAGAGAGAGAGAGATAGCGTGAGCAGGGGAGGGTCAGCGAGAGAGGGAGACACAGAATCCGAAGCAGGTTCCGGGTTCTGAGCTGTCAGCACAGAGCCTGACACAGGGCTCAAACCCACAGACTATGAGATCATGACCCGAGCTGAAGCCAGACGCTCAACTGACTGAGCCACCGGGGCACCCTGAGAAAATGTAACTATTTTAACGGGTTGTCCTGGGGTGATGGGATTTGTGGAAATTATATTTGCTGCTTTAAAAGCTTTTCTTTAGTTTCCTAATTCTTTAACACAAGCACCCACTGCTTTCATACAGAGAAAACATGACCTGTATTTGTAAATTGGAAGCAGCATTGGAAAGATCGGTGACACAGGGTAGGAGACCAGATGGCTAGCTTCGTGGAAATGCCCACAAACCGTTCAAAGACTGAGACAGATGTCACAGGTTCAGACATGCGTGTCGTTTTGGGGTAGTTCCTTTGGACTCCTCTGGCCTCAGTTTCCACAGCTATAAAATGGGTACCATGGTGGGTGCCTGGGGACCGTGTTCTGAGCTGAGTATGTGTTTTATTTGTCTTCTGCCGCCTCCGTCCGCCCTGCTTCCTCTCTTTTCATCCGTCATCTGTTCTCTGTGGTCCTGATTATTTCTCTCCTGTATTCAATTAACTTTTATTGACATAGTTTGTTCTGGACTCAGACAATCTTCTTGGGACACAAAGATAGATTAGGCATTTTCCCTTGACCCTTGAGGAGGGGGAAGGGTCCACGGTGAGGCAGGGACAGGCTCCTTCCCACTGTCATGACAATGTGGGGGCCCACTCACCGGCCAGGAAGAGAGTTACCCACCCTGTGGTTGGCCCACGGGAGCCCGCCACTAGCACATTCTAGGGAGACCTCCCCTAGCAAGTTCTAAGCCCTGTCATCGTATGGCCATGAAGAGATCTGGGAATGCCGTTGGTGGGCACAAACTCTGAGGTCAGCTGGACTCAAGAGAGAGCAGACATCTGATCCAGGCCTGGAAGGGTAAGAGGAGAGAAGTCCCAGGGAAGAGGGGACAGCATTTTCAAAGGGCTGGGGTTTGACCCTCATTGTGTGTGTTCTGAGACTTTTCTAGATGGGGTGGGGCCCTGACCGTGAGAGCAGCCCCGGGAGATGGCTGGGTAGGTATAAGGCTGCAGCTCAAAGGGCTTGGTAGGTGGGACCGAGCAATCACAGCCTTAATCCAGGGTTGGTGGGGA
>PISW01006895.1:80757-100155 GCA_004023785.1 Mungos mungo
GGGGGGTGCTCAGGGATGACAGGGGTCCCCCCAGAGCCAGGAAAGGCTAGAGGAGGGATGGAGGAGGGGCAGAGGGAGGAGGAGGGGAAGAAGGAGGAGGAGGGCAGAGGGAGAAGGAGAAAGGAATTGGAGAGAGGAGAGGAGGAGGGGACAGGGGGCAAAGGAGGAGGGAGAGGAGGGGAGGGAGGGGTGGGAGAGGAGAGAAAAGGAGGGAGGGGCAGGAGGAAAGGGAGGAGGGGGAGAGGGAGGGGAGGAGGAGGAGCAGGACGATCAGATCTCCTCACTAGGGGCTGAGGCAAGAGAACTCTGCCCAGGGAATTCAGGACCTCTTGTCCGTGCCCTTGGGTGACCTTCCCTGCCCTTCAGAGGTCCTGCCAGGTTTAATAAGGGCCTGTGATGTGCAGAGACTATCAATTACGAAGATGAGTTTATTTTGAAGTCCAAGATAGGAATGGCTGTGTCTCGGCCAGGTATGTGTTTATACCTCCAGGTCAGCGGTGCCACAAATAAACCCTTTGTCATGGCCCCAAAGCTGAGCCCAGGCCCTGGAAGGGTGCCGGGCTGAGGTCTGCCCTCCAGACTCTGGGTCATGGGGGAGGGGGCCACACTCATCTACGGGACCCCCACTGTATCCCCAGCAGTGACAACAGATATGGTCAGCACTGAGGGGAAAGGGAGCATGCAGGGCTGGGGCTCAGAGGGGCTTCCCGGGGGGCTGGGCCTTTGCTGAGGCCTGGAATCGGGCAGTCCGGGGGGGGGGGGGGGGGCGGCTCTATAGGTGATGGGGGCCCCGGAGCTGCAGTTGAAGCGGTGTATCAGTTTCCGGATGAAGTTGTGACCACCACGCATGGGGCAGCTTCAAACAACAGAAATTTTTCTCACCGTCCTGGGGACCGGAAGTTCAAAGCCAAGACCGGAAGTCCAAAACCAAGACCGGAAGTCCTCAAAATCACGCTCTCTGAAGAATCTAGGCAACAATCGCTCCTCTGCTCTTCCAGCTTCCGGTGGTGCCCGGCATCCCTGGCTTGCATTTGTAATGCTCCGGTCTCTGCCTGCCCCTGTCTTCCCACGGCTCTCCGTGTGACTCCGTGTCTCTTCTGTTCTCTTAAGGACACCCGTCACATTGCGACACCACCCCTCCAGTGGGGCCTCACACCTTAATCACACTGGCAAAGGCCCTATTCCCAAAGGCGGCCACATTTGCAGGTTCCAGGTAAACATGAATGTGGGGGGGAAGGGAGGGACACTATTGGATTCAGTGCATTCTGTGAACAGTTCCCCAGGACGGAGACTGTCCTCTGAAACGGGCAGGGAGCTGGCCAGCATGAGGAGCTGGAGGCCTGAGCTGGAGGCCCCGAAAGGCCACGAAAAGAGCCTTGGACCCAAAATAAACACAGACCCCCTTCCCACGGAACGTAGGCAGAGGTGCCTCCAAGCAGGAGTCCTTTGCAGAATGAGAAATGGACCTTCGTTTTCCTCTCCGGCGGGCTCTGTGAATTCAAGGGGCTCCGGCCTCATCCTCGGTGACATGGCTGCAGCCCTTCACCCCACAGACTCCTTCTGCATAAGTAGCAGAGGCAGAGAAATGTGGCCAGACCGAAGGGGGCTCCCTTTTCTGGTGTCTGAAACTGTTTTCTGTCTTCCTGCAGGGGCCGTGTCTCCGGTCGGGGATGTGGCCCCTGCTCTCCCTCCAAGGAAGACCCCCCACCTTTGTCAGCCTGAGCCGGGTTCTTGCCATCCATGCTTACTTGGGCTCCTGAGGGGAGCACAGATTCTTGGGGTCCTGCATGAGGCCTGGCTCCTTGGCACAGAGTGCCCTGTGCGGAGGCTGGGAAAATAGAATGTTTGTTTCTTATTTCCAGTAGGTCTTAAGAGCAAAGGCCGAAGTTTCTCAAAGAACAAGGAATTCTCCTCAAAGACTGCATCACGAAAACCCTGCCTGAGTTTCTGGCCCATGGATCTTAGGCTCAAGATGGTGACATCAGATCCTTCCTGCTTGCTGGCCCCGCTTTACAGATTTCAGACCTGACGATTGCATGAACCAGTTCTGAAATCTCTCCTTTCTGTCTCCCTGCTCAGTCCCTCTTCTCTGCTCAGTGCCTGTAGTCGGGGTTCTATGCCAAGCTTCTGCCCGTCTGCCCACCTGCAGGGCTCCTCTGAGTGGGCCCAGCAGGCACACAGGGGTAGAGTCTGCATCCTCGCTGAGCATGATGCACCCCTGCAGCAGCAGCAGCATTTCTGCGTCTTCTGGTCGCTGATTGGACTTGCAGGTGACCAATCAGAGCCCAGCCTCGCCGAACCTGGAACAGCATTTTAGCAAGACCTTGCTGTGCCTCAGAAGCAGCTTTTTCATCCCATTTGCTCCTCCCCCGCCCTGCTTGAGCACACAGTAGGCACTTTGTAGATTGCAACTGGCTGATGAGTTGGTCTTTGTCTAGCCCCGGATACTTAGAATAGGCCCCTCCATCCACTGTAGCTTTTATTTCCTATCCAGGCTTCTTTTTTGTGTGTGTGATAAGTTATACCTGCAATTTGCCATTTTAACCATTTTTATTTTTAAAAAAATTTTATCATTTATTCATTTTTGAAAGACAGAGAGAGACAGAGCATGAGTGGGGGAGGGGCAGAGAGAGAACAAGACACAGAATCCAAAGCAGGCTCCAGGCTCTGAGCTGTCAGCACAGAGCCTGACACAGGGCTTGAACTCAGACGTGAGATCATGATCTGAGCAGAAGTCGGATGCTTAACCAACTGAGCCACCCAGGTGCCCCATTATTTTAACCATTGTTTAAAGTCTATTTATTTATTTTGAGAGGGAGAGAGCACACAAGTTGGAGAGAAGCAGAGAGAGAGAGAGAGAGAGGGAATCCCAAGCAGGCTCCACGTTGCCAGCGCAGAGCCCGAGGCAGGGCTTGAACCCACGAACCAGGAGATCATGACCCGAGCGAAGGTCCAGAGGTGGACGCTCAACGACTGAGCCACCCAGGCGCCCCATGGTTTTAGCCATTTTTAAGTGTACAGTTCAGTGGCATTAGGCACAGTCACAGTGCTGCGCAGCCATCACTACCCTCCGTCTCCAGACCTTACTCATCTTCCCAAACTGATGCTCTGTCTCCATTAAACCCTCGCTTCCCGTGTCCCCGCCTCCCCCTGTCCCCAGCGCGCAGCATCTACTTTCTGTGTATGACTCTGACTCCTCTGGGGACCTCATGTGAGTGGAAGCATGCAGGATTTGTCCTTTTCTGATGGATAGACCGCGTTTACTTACCTGTTCATCTGCTGGTGGGCATTTGGGTCGTTTCCAGCTTGAGGCTGCTGTAAATAAGCTGTGAACACGGGTGTGTAAATATCTGTCCGAGTCCCTGCCTTCGATTCTCCGGGTGTACACCCAGCGGGGTCGCTGGGTCACGTGGCCATTCTGGGTTTATGTTCCTGTGGACTCACCATGCTCTTTTCTTTATCAGCCGCAGTGTTTCGTAAACTTACCGCCACATGCAAGAGTTCCAGTCCTGCACACCCTCACCAGCGCCTGTTTCCTGCTTTGCTCTATTTCTTTTTAAGTTTATTTATCTTGAGAGAGACAACGAGTGCAAGGAAGGGAGGGGCAGAGAGAGAGAGAGAGGGAGAGAGAGATTTTCAAACAGGCTCCTCACTGACAGTGCAGAGCCCAACGCAGGGCTTGAACTCACAAACTGTGAGCCAAAACCTGAGCCGAAACTAAGAGCCGGATGCTCAACCTACTGAGCCACCCCAGCGCCCATTTTCTCGGAGAGCAGCCCTCCTGGATGACGGATATCTCCTTGGGGTTTTGATTTCAGGCTCCTTCTCAGACCTGGTGGTCTGCTTCCCTCAAGGAAGGACCCATGTTTTGTTGACCTGTATTCACGCCGGATGAATGAATGAATGAGCTAGCAGAGAGATTTTCGGACAGACTCTGTAGCCAAGCTCGGTTAAGAACCCCCCACCTCATCAAGCCAACCACCCTTCTGCGCCTCTTTACTGAGGTTCACGCAGCTCCAGGCCAGGAGAGCCCATTCCATCCGCTCCCTTCATCCTGAGCCCCGGAGGAGCTGCAGGGTGGGTGTGGGCTGTGGCCAGTGGCTTCCTGAGTCAGTGACTGAGGGACTCTAATTCAGTGAGGGCTTCCCCCTCCCTCGTTTCAATTTTTCCCAGGGCATCCATAATGTCATGATATACAGCGGAGTGTGTGTGTGTGAGAGATGTATTATTCCCTCTAGCAGCCATTCCCTGTGGCTCACAGTGGAATGAGCCAAGCACTGGCTTTGCACTCAGACATGCAGGGACGTAAATTGCAGCAATAAGATGGTGTGGTCCCCCTCAGAACAGGCATCCAGCCTCTGGGAGTTCTGGATTCTTCTCAGAGTGTAGACTAGGGATGCCAGGACCCTCGGCGTCTGATGGTTCTGGTACTGAGTAATAATAAATATTCATCGGGGCGCCTGGGTGGCTCAGTTGGTTGGGCATCCAACCATCAGCTCAGGTCATGCTCTCATGGTCCATGAGTTCAAGGCCTGCGTCAGGCTCTGTGCTGAGAGCTCAGAGCCTGGAGTCTGTTTCAGATTCTATGTGTCCCTCTCTTTCTGACCCTCCCCTTCTCACACTTTGTCTCTGTCTTTCTCAGAAATAAATAAACATTAAAAACATTTTTTAAATAAATATTTATCAACTAATTGGTGCTTTACGTCAATCAATTCATTTGAGTTGGGTGCTGTTTTCTCCATTTTAAAAATTTTATTTATTTTTAATGTTTATTTTGTTTATTTTTGAGACAGTGTGAGTAGGGGAGGGGCAGAGAGAGAAGAAGAGAGTAAAGCGCAGAGCCCAACGCGGGGTTCGAACTCACCAACCGCAAGATCATGACCTGAGCGGAAGTCGGACACTTAATGGACTGAGCCACCCAGGCGCCCCTCCATTTTTTTTTTTTGGAGAAGGAAACTGAGGTTCCAGAGGACAGGTGACCTGCCCGAGAAAGCACAGCTGGAGCCCAGCCCCTGAAGCTGTGCGGCCCCAGAACCCGTGGGCTTGACCGCTGCATGGTGCTTGCCACAGGGGTGCCCATGACCTTCACAGCAAACCTAGGAGGCAGAAGCTGTTAGAGCTGAGGCTCAGAGAGGTTGAATTACTCAGCTCAAGGTCACACAGCTGGACTGGGATTCAGCACAGTTCGCTCCGACGTAACGCCCAAGCCCTCAGCCTCATTCGGGAACCGCGGCAGCGAAGGACGCATGGCGGCCATCATTGTTGCGAGCGTTTCCCCGCGTTGCTCTTCCACTGGCCTTAAGAAAAGCGACATTGACCTGTGCAGCCTGTGGGCTTCCCTGCGGCTCTCCAAGATTCCGCGTTCAGCGGAGCCTCCGTGGGCCGGGGGGGGGCGTGGGGGGGCGGTGAGGGGGTCTCTGAGGACGGACTGTGCAGAGACCCGCCCCCCCCCCCCCCACCGCCAAGCAGCCTGGGGCGGGCTCACCCCCACTCTGGGCTGGAGAGCCGGAGCCTGTCCCGCCCAGGACCAGCGGCCTCCCTCCCGCCCTCTGGGAGTTGTCACGGCAACTGCGTGGGCATCTCAAAGGCGTCTCCTTCAATAATCGGGGCCTCTGATCTCCGGCAGGCCTGTAATGAAGGGACAGTTTGTTAGCGCTGACAAAAACATTGGGTTACCCGAGCCGCCTATTTCATGTCCTTTAAGAAGTCAGCTCAAGCCAGCGACAGCCGAGCAAACTGTGAAGATATTTATTTGTTCAGCTTCCTATGGTTCATGAGGCCAGGATTTTTTTTTCTTTTTGTAATCTTTGAATTCTTTCTTTCTTTCTTTCTTTCTTTCTTTCTTTCTTTCTTTCTTTCTTTCTTTCTTTTTTTCTTGGTAAAGAAATAACAGTATCCCCGAAAGTGATCACATATTTTTTTTTTTCCTCCAGGCAGCCCACAGTGAAGGCAGGTGGAGTTCCAGGGTCTGGTCATGAACGCAGGAGACACCATTTGTGCAGACTTTCTGGCTCATGGCCTTGCTGCTTCGGGATGGACCAGCTCTGAGAGGAAAGCAGAACATCCACCCTTGTTCCCATGGGCAGGTGTGGAGAAGAAAAACAGAGAGGCTTAGTCACATACCCAGGGTCACACAGCTGAGACATGATGGAGACCGGATGGGAACCACCCAAGACTTTCCATGAAAAAAACCCAGAGTTCTCTCTGCTCACCCTGTGTTGCGGTTGGTGACTTGCTGTAGGGATCTGGAAGGAACTGAACGGATTAACCCCCAAATCTGCAGTAGGGACAAGGGGGGAGTGTGTGACCTAGATGTCTCCACGGTTTTTCAATATCATTAACTTGATGATGTTTTGGGGAAAAAGAATGAAAAGAGCAGCTACGAAAACAAAGCTCAGTCGCTAGTGGCTTCATACTTCTTCTTAGCAAGACAGGACTCTGGGGTAGGAGGGAGGGTTGCGGACTCTAGGAAGGTGGCTGTGCTGGGTGTCTCCGGGGCTTCCCGGCCAGGGACTTAGGGTTCCTCCAACGGTCCTCGGTTTCCATCACTGGGCCCCTGGGTTTGCAAGTTCCTAGCCTTTGCTCCCCTGACTGTATGACCTTCGGCAAGCTCCTTAACCAGCCTGAGCCTCAGTTTTCTCATCTGTGAAATGGAGCTGACAACCCACACCTTTCTCATAGGTCAGGACTCTGCATGGGGGCAAAACAAGTGCTTGCTGACCACTAAACGTGTTTAGTTCTCAGGCAGCACCAGAGCGGTGAAGAAAGGACCCTGGCTCAGGGTCAGACGTTCTGATTCCGAGTCTCCGTGATCTGAACGACTGAAGCTACCTCTCGGGGCCCCCGCTTGCTTCTTACAAAACGGGACGGCAATCTCCGGCAGTGACTGCGGCTGCTCCGCGCTCCTTGGCTCGTCCAGCACTTGCCCTGAGCCGGACTCGGCGTCCTACGCTGTGCGTTTGAGACGCCACCTCTTACAACTTGCCGGTCTCATGTACCCATTTTACAGAAGAGGAGAGTGAGGCTTGGCCAGGTTAAGTAACTTGTGGGAGGTCCCCCCGGGGTCCCAAGTGGCAGATCTGAGATTTACACCATGCCTGCCTCACTGCTCTTGGGCCTGGTGAGAAAGGAAGTGTGCTCACGGACGGGGTGGTAAGCATCCCCATTTTGTCAATTTCTATCTCCTCCAACTGGGGAGGCTTCTCTGTGGCCCCCCCCCCATTTAGATGCCGCAGGACACAGACCTCCCCGCTGCCAACAGAATGAGCCAGCCCTTCAAGGGGAAGGCATGTGGCCCCAGCCAGGCAGCAGGGGGCAGGGCGCCGGCCCCCTTCCTCTCGGAGCCTGTCTGTGCGGGAGCCTGGTCCCCAACTGTCCCCTGGGGTCAGATCCATCACGCCGCGGCTCCACTCCATCAGGCGTGCTCAGCCGGAGGGTCAAGCGGCCCGCCGCCGCCGGGCGCTGGGAGCGCATCACAGCCATATTTAATTTAATTAAGGCTGTCAGCACTATTGATTTTGGCGGTTTCAATTACTAGCCTGTTATGGTTTCTGGATCAACTGATCTGTGATGGGTCCTATCAGCAAAGACACACATTGAGGAGAGGGCCCTTCATCTCCTTTAAAACCTGACACAACCTGCCACGGGCCATAAGTTATTGCTTTTATCCAGCCCGGCTCCCCTTCCCTTCCTCATAATTAATTTCTCATTAGACAGCTCTTTATTGTTTAATTTGTGCAGTTTATAATCAAATTGGGCACATTAATTGTCGTTGAATTTAAGGCTAATGAAAAATAAAGGTTTTCAATAACTTACTCTTCCATTACTCCCGACAAGATAAAATAAAGCGCTCGGAGAAGTGTCAGCGTTTTAAATTATAAATTAGGTTTTTTAAAGAGCATGGGCATTTAAAGAGCAGTTATCACACATTTAGTAATTATAAATCCTATGCTGCAAAACAATTATTAAGATACAATTATGCTGCTTTACCCTTTGGCAGCCGCTTCAGGGCCCGATTCCTCGTGGTGGGAGGTGGGGGGATTCCGTTGGGTGTGAAGAGGGAAAAGAGACCAGGAGAGAGCGAAGTGGGCAGACTGGGAGCCGGGGAGGCCTCCCTACTTTTCGCTGATGCATCCAGAAGACGCATCCAATTTCCATTGCTGGGCGTGTCTCTGTCTCTTTAGGTCTGTGACAGGCTGCGCAGGGCCCGTGGCTGGGCCCAGGCGCTGACGAGTCGCACAGTTGGGAGATGGCGCAGAGGTGAGCCCCACGGACGCACACACAGACAGACGGGAGTGGGAGTGGGTGGGATCCAGCTGTGGGGTGGCTTCCGCTAGGAGGCGTTACTTGAGATTTGGGGGGGTCTTCCTGGTGGGAGAGTGGGGAGGGCACTGCAGGCAGAGGTCCCTGTGTGAGATGCCTGGCGGTAGCTGTTGCTTTGGGGGGAAAGAAAGTCATCTGCAGGTGGGGTGGGGGGCCCAGAGCCATGAGGCCATCACGGCAGGCCCAAGACTGAAGGGAGGGTGGGGGTGGGGTGGACAGAAACAACGGGGTGGTGTGTTGAGAGACCAGACCCCAGATAGGGCCCTGGGAAGACTCAGGCAGCGAGGGCCTACTTTGCACCATTCACTCTCCTAAGCCCTGTCGTGACCTTGTCTCCCATAATCCATCCAGCCTGCTTGGGAGTGGGGGTCCCCATTTTGCAGACAAAGGAGCTGAAGCCTGTAGAGGTCAAGCCCCTCCCTCAAGGCCACACAGCTCGTAGGTGAGAGCACGGGAATTAAAGCCTGCTTCACTCTCCGCCATGTCGCACCCGCTGCCTGTGGCGTGCAGGGGACGAAGAAATCCGCAGGATGACCAGACGAGGCAGACGAGGTCCAGTCATTGGAGTGACGTCCCTGGAACCCGAGAGGAAGAACACGAAGAGACCAGCATGTGGAAGATGGGCTTGGTGCCAAGCAGAGCACTAAAGAACCTATGTGGTCCGACTCTGACTGGCGGACTTGTGCTGCATGAAGGGGCCCATGAGTCCACTCGCTCAGCACCCCTGGGCCAGGCCCTCGGGACGGCAGGCCAGGAGCAACAGAGCGGAGGCTGACATTCTGCGGGCAAAGCAGATTTCAGTGGAGAAACCCGCATAAAACACGTGCGGGTTTGCTAGAGGAGCGGGCCGCTTTGGGCCCCTAGCAGGGTCCCTGGGGAAGAGATTAGAAATGACCTCGCTGAGAAGGAGGCCCTTGTGGGAAATTTCTGGTAGGCCTCAGGAAAAGCTCTCCTCTGGAGGGAGTGGACTGCTTCCAACAACCACTCACCCTGAGCTTCTAGAACAGATCATGTCTCCCTGTGCTCTGGAGACTGAAGGCTGGAATCTGCAGGAACATTCTAGAAGATTCTAGAATATTCATTCTTAGGGATCCTAGGAATAGTCCACAAACGAAGCTATCAAACAAACAGATATCACTTGTTGGTTGTGACACTGGAAAGGGGCACAGCTCAAACGTGAGGAGTTGTCTGTTTCCTCAGAGAAAGTGAGGACGGCCATGCGCTCCTCAGGGCGTGGCTCCTAGAATCAAGTCGGATGCCTCGCCTGAGGTTCCCGGCCTGGCACTGGGCAGGGACGCCGCTCTAGGAGGCGCTGGCGAAGCTTCCGGACCGCCTGCTCACAGACAGGATTCTGGACACCAGCGCCGCATGCCAGCCTTACAGGAGAACCAAAGGATCCTCACGGGGGACGGATCTCCCACCACGAGCATGAGGCAGGACAGCTGGGGACAGATGCCACATCCATGCTCTGCTCCAGCGCTGTGAGTCTCCGCCCACTGCCACCTCCCTTGTAGTGAGGGAGTGACAGAGAATGCTGAGTCCCAGGTAAGATTCCAGGGATTTCTCCCGAGACTGGAGCGGATCCCTTCCCGGGGAGGAGGTCCCTGGCTGATCTCGAGCCTGCGCACAGACCACATGGTTCTCACAATGGTTTTCCATCCACCGTCTGTTGAGGACAGAGTGCATTCAGTAAATGTATCATAGCGGAGCACCTGCCATGTGCCAGGTGCTGGTGGGCAAGAGAGCCCACGGTCCCATTCCGAGGAGAGTACAGGCCCCGGGAGGCAGACGTCCGAAGGGCCCAGGGAGAAGACGAATCTAGACGGGGACAGACAGCAGGCAGAGCTGGGGCCCGAGGGGTCTGCGAGGAGGAGGCTTCCTCGGAGAGGAACACGACCTTTGAAGCCAACCACCCGTGTGGCCTCAAGCAAATCATTTCACGCCTGTGCCTCAGTTTCCTCGTTGGGAGATGAGGGAACAGCGCACACGTGGTCGTTGGGTTGTTTGGAGGAAGAAGTGAGGAGTGAGTGAGGCAACTGAGGGGCCCCGCCCCCGGGGAGCACTGGGCTGCTGTGCGGAGGGGATGGGGGACCGGGAGGGGAGCAAGGAGACAAGGAGGAGTTGACCACAGTCCCCTAAGCAGGAGCCAAGGGTACCTTAGACCGGGACAGAACAGCTGAAGACAGCGAGAGAGTGAGAGAGACAGTGGGAGGGAGGGGAACAGTGTGGCAGCAGAAGGAACAGCACCAGCACGTGTGAAGGCAGGAAAGAGGCTGGTTTGTTTGGAAAACAAAAGGCCCGTTTGGTTGGAATGAGTGAGGAAGACAGCCTTAGGGGGTGAGGTCAGAGGTTACAGGCAGGGGTCAGAGTCTATAGAGCCTGACAAAGCGGTGTAAGGAGGCTGGGTGAATCCTAAGTAGTGAGAAGCCATTGTGTTGTTTTTTTACATTGAAATATAATTCCTGTACCATAGAACCCATCCCCTTATTTTAAGCAGGGGATGTTGGAAGACAATGACATAGGCTGTCAAGACGCCCCGTGATTCCACCTCCTGATATTCCCACTCATGTGTGCCCCCCTCCTCCGGAGTGTGGGAACAGCCTGTGAGCTGCTTCCAAACAACTGAAGTGCAAAGCTGATGAGGAGTACACCCGATTACATGTATGTGATCAGTTTACATAAGATTGTAACATTCACCTTGCTAGGCGACACCCTGCTGCTGGCTCTGATGAGGTGTGCATCCATTTTGGGGGAAGTCCACGTTTGGGCAGGGACCTGCCTTCTAGGAGCTGAGAGCAGCATCCAATCTACAGCCAGCAAGACTAAGAAGCCCTCCATCCTACAACCAGAAGGAACTAAGGTCTGCCAACAATTGCATGAGCTTGGACGCACATTCTTTCCTGGCCAAACCTCCTGCCTAGCAGAGAACCCAGTTAAGCCATTTTCAGACGTTGTAAGTCTGAGATAATGAGATAATAAATATACGTTGGTGTAAGCCACTGAACTTGTAGTGTTACTGTCATACACCAGCAGGTAATTAATTCAGACACACGTCTCTATGGGTCCGTCCCGTGTCTGCCCATCTCCCCATCAGAAGCTCTGATTACCTTTGTTCCACACTATCTTTTCGAAGATGTTTGTATAGTGAACAGCTTTAGAAGATAAAGGCGGTGTCTGCCTCCCAAACAGAGGGCAATTTGTTTGCTGTCTAGTACGATGGAGATAAATGTCTCCCTCCAGGACAAAAGGTTGGGCACGTTTGCTTGCAGCGCATTATAAAAGATTCAGGTTCCCTGAGCTTGGGGCTCCCTTCCTGCAATGCATCCTTCTACCTCTGCAGGGATTTCTGGATCCTGTCACTTCCCCCTACGGGAACTGGGGGGTTTGAGACAATGGTACCCTGGCTATTGTTACTGCTGTCGGGAACATGCTGTTCTTTGTTTCTGATCCGAGAGTCTCGTGTCTTCTGCCAGTATCCTTGAAACCGCAGGAGGCTAACTTGTTAGCCTGCAAGGAGGTTAAAATCCCAGACCCTTCTGAGCCCTTGGCAGAGCAGTGACATGACCTTATTTGAATTTTTAAAAGCTCTCTTGGGCTGCTGTGCGGAGGGGACAGGCAGGCAAGAACACTAGTGAGGAGACAAGGTAGGAGGTGACTGCAGTTCACGGGGCAGAAGCCAGTGGTGACGCCATGGATTGAATGAATGTGTGTGTCTCCCTCAAAGTTTATATTTTGAAGCTCAGCCTCCAATGGGATGATATTAGGAGGTGGAGCCTTTGGGAGGAGGTTGGGTTTAGATGAAGTTATGAGGCTCCATGATAGGACTCGTATCCTTAGAAGAAAAGAAGAGACACCAGAGATCTCATCTCCACGATGGAAAGGCGTCTGTCTGCAAGCCAGGAAGTGTCCTCTCCAGAGTCTGAACCGACTGGCACCTTGATCTTAGATTTCCCAGCCCTCAGGACCTTGAGAATCATATATCCGTTGTACAAGCACCTGGTGTGTGAGGTTTCGGTGTGATGTCCCGAACTGACTAAGGCAAAGGGGTGGGACCAGGGCAGCCCTGGTGAGGATGGTGACGGGGGCTTTGGAGGAAGATCTGGCAAGACATACTGAGGAACGAGGACTCAGGAAGACTCCTGAGGTCAGGGTCTGTGCACACGGCGTGAAGCAGCTCTCTTCGCAAGATGAGGATGAAGATGAGGGTGGGGGGAGGCAGGGAGACTGTCTGGTTTGGGATGGGTTGGAAAGATGCCCGCTGGGGGACACCTGGGTACCTGATCGGGGGGGATCAAGATGGGCATGCACTGCAGATCCGGACTCACGAAAGAATGCAGAGAGGAGAGAAGGGAGAGGGTCCCCAGGGGGTCTGGATGGGTCCCCAGGACACCCCAGCATGGAGGCCAAGCAGGGTCTTGAGCGCTGACCACACGTGGTGGAGCCCTGCCTCAGGATCGGGAAGCCCCTTGTGGGGCCAGGCACTTACTCTCTTGGTTTTGGATGATGGGGAGGCCCAGCGATTCCCGGACGGGGTCCCTGAAAAGCAGGAGGTCCTTGGAAGATTGGAGAAGCAATCTACCAACTGGTATGAAAGTATTTTCAAAGCTAAACTGACAGATTCATTGCACCAGTGTCCACTGAGTAGCACCCCGACTTCACGCCCTCTTGGCAGGTCTGACCTGGGCCCCCTCCCCCGATTCCCTACATCCCCTCCCCTCCTCCCCCCCACCACCGCAGGGAGACTGGCGTGGTTGCCAACTGGTCACTGCTTCTAGATCCTGACTTTTCATTAAAATCCTGGCCACTTCCCCAGCGCTCCAAGGTGTCCTGATTAATTACAGGCAAGTGTTGGCTCTCCCCCCGGAGCTCTGCTGCCCCAGCCTGGCTCTGTCCCCTATGATTTTATTAAAATCCACCTTGCCAGCCAGGGCCCCGAGATTTATGGCCGCAGCTAATAGGCTGCTCCTTCACGAGACATAAATCTGGGGCCTGCCTAGGGAGCTGCTCCTGCTAAGAGGCCAGTTAATTGTTCCACCTAGAGGGATCCACGGAGGAATGTTCAATTAGGCCTCTCAGAAAATTTGGAGCATTAAATAAGGCGAACAGGGATTTGGGCACCATTGTTGCCGAGAAGCCGCCTTCTCTTGCTCCCTGGCTTGCTGTAGGCCCTGGGCCTCTGCTGGGTCTTCTCTGACTGGGAGGCCTTCTAGAAGGTTCCAGAGCGGTGCGCCTCACAGTCGACTGGAAGCAAGACACCAGGATTCATCGTCCTACAAAAGTCCTTTGGACTTTCTCCCCCAGAGGCAACTGCTGACGGCCGCTCTGTGTCCTTGAACCATCTGCTTCCATTCTGGGGGCCTCTGTCTTCCTCTAAGATGGGGCGACCCTGTCTATTCCTTCTGCCTCACAGCCTCGCTGGAAGGGTGAAGTTCATTCCTTCGTGCCTTTATTCACTCAACAACCCTTTGCTGAGGGACTAGCCTCCTGCGTGCCAGGAACAGTGCTAGATCTGGAGCTCTGGGGAGAAATAAGACGAAGTTCTGTCTTCACGGAGCTCCCGGTTCTGAGGGAAGGCAGACAAAAGGAACCTGAAGGTGTGGACGGATATGTGTTATGATAGAGGCATGGTGGGGGTTGGGGTGGAGGGGATGTGGGACCCCAGAGGTGCCTAACTAGCTGGAGGGTAGCATCAGTCAGGGAGGACTTCCTGGAAGAGGAGACAGGAATTCTATTATTTTGTCGTGCCTGTGAGTGGTCGAGCCTCCCTGACACATCACCCCAGCATGTCCCACGACGGCAGGTCTTTGTGAGCACACTTGAAGAATGTCACTCTCACTCCAGATTAACAACCAGCGTCACTGAGTCTATCGCTATTGATTTAAAACCTGGGGATCAGAGAGGTTGAGTTAACAGGCCCACGGCCACACAGCCAGCAAGTGGCGGCACAGATGGTGAGCCCAAGGCCTACCGCCCTGCAAGATGTGTGGTCAGGTCACACGGTGAACTCACATCCCATTCGCTGCCGGGACCCACTGTGGGAGAGGCCTTGCTTTGAGGCATTGTTTCCGGAGACCCGAAATTTGGCAAGTCCTTCGATGGGTCACCACCATGTTGCTGAGCCCAGGCATCCGCCAGCCTGGGACCTGGCCACACGCTCCCCGGCCCCTGGAGAGAGGCCCCCAGGCCCCCCCCACCGAGCTCACAGACTCCCTTTCCTCTCTCCTCTGTGATGGCTCACAGTCCTTGGGGTGCGGCCTCCGGATTGTTCTGGAACCAGGGCTGAGCTGCCGGCTGATCCCTGTGCACACGCTGCCCACTCCGTGAATAGCCCGCTTCTTAGATCTCAACTCCCCACACTTAGAAAATGCCATCTTTCATGGGGCGCCTGGGTGGCTCAGTCGGGTAAGGGTCCGCCTTCGGCTCAGGTCGTGATCTCATGGTCAGCGGGCCTGAGCTCTACATTGGGCTCTGTGCTGACAGCTCGGAGCCTGGAGTCTGCTTTGGATTCTGTGTCTCCCTCTCTCTCTGTGCCCCTGCCCCACTCACACTCTGTCTTTCTCTCTGAAAAATGAATAAATCTAAACAACAACAACAACAACAAAGCACCGTCTCTTCCCATCGGACCCTGATGGGTACCAGCACCAAGTCAGGTACAGAGTGGAAAATGTTACCCGGGGGGAGACGCAAATGATACGGACCCCGATTCCAACCGTCTCTGTGTTAGCGAGCGCTGGTTTTCGCTGATCTGAGGTTTAGTGGTCTCCCAGTCTTGCCTAACGCATGAATAGGACATCACACACCAGGGCTCCTTCTCTAAACCCTGTGCCTTGTCCCATAAGAGGACAACGTGGAGAGCAGAGGGATGCCCAGCAGGGGCCGAATGGGCGTGGGCAGTCCCTGGCACCTTGCCCCTCCATGCCTCAGTTTCCTTATCCACCGTTAGGAATAAAACGGATCCGGGCTGAAACACGGCTCAGAAAAGTCTTTGCAAACTGGAAAGTGCAGCGGAAGGTGGAAGGCATTATCATCTTGCTTTGCATTTTTATTTTTAACCTGCATGAAATTCTGGAAACGATTGGCTGCCAAGAAATGCTAAGCTGTAGTTTATGTTCCACGGGAAAATCGGGTTTATTTTAAGTGGGGAATTGCACGGTGCGCAGCTTATTTATTTGGGAAACCGAGACAGATCCAAGGTAGCCACCAGCCCCCAGCTCTCTCCTTGGCCGTGCCCCAGAGTTCACTCCGATCTGCGTGCTCTCACGGTTGGGGCGCTTCCCAGGAGGGGGGCAGGGCTGTTTCTGCCCAAGGCCACGGCCTCCCTCACGCCCCTCACCTCCTTCACCCGCCTGGCGTGGGCAGCCTGCCCTGAACACGGCTCCCATTCAGGCAGAGTAGCTTTTCACACCAGTAGAAACATGGCTGCTGGGCCCCCCCAAGCACAGAGAAGTGGCAGGAGCTACGTGGTCCCCCAGCAAGCTCATGGTGGATGGCAAGTTTCAAAGCCCTGACCCGCTTCAGGGGGAAACACTTGTTCCTAGCTGTGGGGAGGGTGGGTCGCTGTGACTCTCTCCTGAGTCCCTCTCCAGACTTGCCCTCTTGCTCAAGGGGCAGGGAAGGGGACCGTCTTGTCTGAGGGCCCGTCCTCCTGAGCCCATGCTGCACCTGCAGGGTCCCTGGTCCCTGCTCCCCACGGACATCTGCCGCACTTGCATGGCAGTGTCTCCTAGGGAACCGGACCTGGAACAGACACTAAGCGGGGCTGAGGCCAGCACAGGCCGGCCCTCCGGACACCCGGGCCTCCCACGCACGGGAAAGTGTGCAATGTGGACCGGGTACCACAGCGACAGCGCCGGCCACGTGTCCCCGCCACTGGCCTGCTCAGTCACCCCTTCCTCACTCTGCTTCCCTGTACTTCCCACAACGCTGGGTGACAGGCCCTGTTGGCCAAGGCCACGCAGCTCCTGACATTCTCTTTGCTGGTGGGACCCCCCTGGCGGGTCCATGGGACTCAGATAACTAAGATCATCTCTGAAGACCCACTGCTTACAGTCTGACTGATGCATCAATGGTTCCGTCCCTCAAACTTGCTGCATTGGGCACAGCGCTGGACACTGGAACGCAGGGCAAGGGCTCTGTGCCTGCCCGGACTTGCTGTAACATGACGCACTCCAGAAACACGTCCTGGCTGCCTAGGAAAAGTAGCCCAAAGCTGTAGAGGGAGGGCCCTGCCTGGGTTGACTTTCTTCTGCTCCAACAGCTGCATCCACCCACTGGAGCTGAACTTGTCTCCTGTCACTAGCTGTAAGGAAGGCTGGGAAATGTAGTTTTTAGCTCTCCAGCCCACGCAGTTCCAAAAGGGTCGCCAGGTCAATGGGGCCAACCAACAGCATGAACCTGTCTACACTGCTGTGGTTTTCTCTGCAGCTCTGATCAGCCTCCCACATTCCTTGTACGTTCATGCTTGTTTTCTTCTCCCTCTGGAGTGTAAGCACCCACTTATATACCCCCAACACCTGCCCAGGGCAAGCATACGTAGGTGTCCAATGAGTATTTGTTGAGTGGGTGAATGAGGATTTAAACCATTGCAATGCCTCTTACAGACCATTCTGCCCCCAGCCTTTTGCCATTTCATCCTTCACACAGTTCCTAGAGACCCCTGCCCCCAGAATAAAGCTCACTAGATCTCTCCCCTGCTGAGGAATCCCTCCATGGCTCCCGGCTGCCCCAGAACCAAGTCCAGCCTCTCCTGCCAGCCCCCAGAGGCACTTCTAATCCAGACACTACATTCCCAGCCTCATCAAGTATGCACCCCTGCCTGCCCTCTCGGGCCACCCCAGCTGCACCTCTCTGCACATGCAGTTTGCGCTGCTCAGATGACCTCCCACACTTCAAAGGAGAGACTCCTATTCAAGCTTCAAAGCCCAGCCCCAAACTCCCCTCCCCTGCAGCATTGTGACTCTCTACTGACCCTTTTCTGTTTCCTTGCTTGTCTCCTCTCTGGACAGTCACCTCTTAGAGGCCAGTGACTCTGTGCTAGCAAGCTCAGCAACCCTGGAACCCATGCCTGGCACAAAATGGGCACACAAGAAATGCTCGATGGGTGGATGGATGGATGGGTGGATGGATGGGTGGGTGGATGGATGGATGGATGAGTGGATGGATGGATGGCTGGTTGGGTGGATGGATGGATGGATGGATGGCTGGTTGGGTGGATGGATGGATGGATGGATGGATGGGTGGCTGAATGGCTGGTGGGTGGATGGCTGCCTGGCTGGAAGGATGGTTGGATGAGTGGCTGGCTGGGTGGATGGCTGCCTGGCTGGAAGGATGGTTGGATGAGTGGCTGGCTGGGTGGATGGCTGGATGGGTGGACGGATGGTTAAATGGATGGGTGGATGGATGGATGGATGGGTGGATGGATGGATGGATGGATGGATGGATGGATGGATGAGTGAATGGATGGGTACATGGATGGATGGATGGATGAGTGGGTGGATGGATGGATAGGTAGATGGATAAGTGGATGGATGGATGGACACATGGATGGATGGATGGATGGATGGGTGGCTGGCTGGCTGGCTGGCTGGATAGATGGTTGGATGGATGGATGGATGGGTGGATGGGTAGATGGTTAAGTGGATGGATGGATGGGTGGGTGGGTGGATGGATGGGTGGGTGGATGAATGGATACACAAGACAAATTCTAAGATTACCAAGTTGTCTGTGTGGCTATAACAGAAGATTCAGAGCATATTCATGGAATTGTTTTCACACCGACTTCCTTGCCTGATCCCCAGCTATAGTGCCACGAGGTGACAGTTTTTCAGTCCCGTTTTATAGGCAAAGAAACTGAGGCTGGGAGAGGGTTGAGCAGCCTACGCAGCCAAGCGGCAATGCTGAGGCCGGCACAATGACCTTGTGACTCCAGAGGCAGTGCTCCTGGCTCAGCCAGCCCCAGGGCTGCATGAAGTGCGACAATTAAGACTTCACTGAGTTCCAAATTATATGGCCCTTGTGCTGCAGAGCAATTAACACGGAACCACCGGATGGCATTCGCAGCTGGTGTGCCCGCGTGGGCGTCGTGGAGGCATTATTATCTGGTGCCACGCAGCCTGCCCAGCCCTGCCCTGGACCCAGGGCTGCAGAGTGTGGGGCTCGGAGCAGAGAAGAGGCTGCCCCAGACTGCCCAGCTCGAGTCTCCCCTTCTCAGAGAGGCTCACTCTGACCATTCTGTTGAAATGTGTCCCCCTCAGCCACTCTCATCCCTGATTCAGAAGCTACTCTGTTCTTTCTCTCATGTGTCCCTAAAAGCTCATGCAGAGCCTGGCTTACAGCAGACACTCAAAGAGACTTTGGCTGAGGGAATGAATGAATGAATGAATGAATACTGAATGCACAAATGCTGGGGTGCCACTAACTAGTGGTATGACTTTGAGCAAGTCATCTTACTCCTCTCCGAATCTCCTCGAGGTCCTCTGTAGTGTGGGGAGAGGGACTCCTACCTGACCCAGTGAGTGTGAGTCTCCAGAGAAAACAGGTGGAAATGCTCGGCATGGGGGCTGGCACATAGAAGGGTCTCAAAAATTTTCTCTTGTCCTTCTGATCTCCCCCAGTTCCTGCAGGGGCACTTGACAGTCATTTAATATGATTTCATGTCTCTAACTTAGTGACTGTCCAAAGGTAGAGGGATTCAGGATGACCATTATCTATTGCTGAGTAACAGATCACCCCAAACGTAGCGGTTTAAGACACTGATTCTGTTCTGTGGGATGATGTTGGGGTCAGAGATCTGGGCAAGGCCCATGAGGGCGATCCTCATGCCCCATGTGGCATTGACCGGGCCACATGGGGCATGCGGGCTTCTGGGCTGGGCTGTAGGAGATGCACACGCAGACAGACAAGTTCAAGGCAATCCTCCTTCCACGTGGGATTATTTTTCAAGTCCCGGCAGGTCGGAGGTGGCAGAGGGGAAAGTATCTCCATCACAGGAAGAGCCTCTACTGCAACGACACCGCAGGCAGTGTCATCGCCAGCAAGCCACGCCCCCTCCTCCACTCCAACACTCGGTCAAAACCA